>JAYMSP010000596.1:0-46127 GCA_036897095.1 Plantago elongata
GGTATTGGAAAAAGATTTGTCGTTTCCGACAATCTAGAATGGCATGGTGGGTATACAGCCAGTCCATGCCCATGATCAAGTCATGCGATTCCAAAGCAAGAAAATACCCCTTGATGAAGAACTCTCAGATAAATTCAAAGAACTTATGATTAAGGATTCTGAAGAAGAACCCTCCAAAAGGAGAAACTTTTTCATTAATATTGAGGATGAGTGTGACGAAGAAAAGCATGATGTGCCTAGTAACAACAAGATGACTCTTAGACATGATGAAGAATTTCTTGTGAGGATTCCAAAAATGGAAACAGAGAATGTTCATCGTAGAGATCTTTTGGGAATAATCTTTCTGAAGTCGTATTCCAGAAATCTCCCACACTGAACAAGTGTTTGATATTTACCGCACTTTGAGTGTACAAAATATCATTGATACTGAAGAAGTATCAAGTCATAATCTTAGTGATTCAAATTCAGATCACGTAATAGTTACCCTACTAATTAAAAACCTATAATGAAATGGATTAGAGATCATACCATAAATGATGTGATTTGTCCTATTGATCAAGGTGTTAGAACTAGGAGAGCAATCGCTGAAAATGTTGATTCTCTCTTTGGTTGTTTTTTCTCATACATTGAACCTAAAAATATTGAAGATGCATTAAAGGATCAAGATTGGATCTCTGAAATGCAAGAAGAGTTGGATCAATTGAGAGAAACAAGGTCTGCAAACTAGTTCCATTTGTAGAAGGAATATTTTTAATGGGAACTAAGTGGGTTTTTAGAAACAAGATGAATAAGTCTGGTGAAATAAACAGAAACAAAGTTAGGTTGGTTGCGAAGGGATTTACGCAGACTAAAGGTTTAGACTTTGATGATTCATATGCACTAGTTTTAAGATTGGATGCAATCAGACTATTTCTAGCCTTTGCAGCTCATAATGACTTTAAAGTTTACCAGATGGATATTGAAAGTGCATTTCTGAATGGTGAACTTGTTGAGGAAGTCTATGTTGATCAACCACCAGGCTTTGAAGTTTCGTCAGAAAGTGGGATGGTCTATAAGTTATAGAAAGCTCTGTATGGACTGAAACAGGCTCCAAGAGCATGGTATGACACTTTGGCCAAATACCTTCTGGAAAGTGGTTTTAAGAAAGTTGAAGTTGATAAAACTTTATTTATCTTAAACCATAATGGGAAACTACTTTTAGTTCAATTATATGTTGATGACATTATATTCAGATCTAAGACAAACAACTTTTTGATGACTTTGCGAATCTCATGAAGTGCAAATTCGAGATGAGCATGATGGGAGAATTGAACTATTTCCTAGGATTGCAAGTCAAGCAACTTGATGATGGAATATTCATTAGTCAAACAAAGTATGCAAAAGATCTCCACAACAAGTTCAACCTAAAGCATTCTGAAAAGAATGCCAAGATACCTATGAGCATAGGAACAAAAATGACTTATACTTAATCTGATAAGTGTGTTGAAGAACATAAGTATAGGAAGTTGATAGGTTCACTTCTATACCTTACTGCAAGCAGACCTGATATTCAATATGAAGTTGGTGTGTGTGCTAGATTTCAGAGAAATCATATGCAATCACACTACAACATTGCTATGAAGATTTTGATGTATGTGAAAGGTACTGTAGAAGTTGGACTGTGCTGTCCTAAAGAAAGTGGATTGAGTTTGGTTGGCTACTCAGATGCTTACTATGATGGATCAAATCTTGATAGGATAAGTACTTCAAGAACTTATCCGTTTTTGGGCACTAGACTTATCTCATGGTTTAGCAAGAAGCAAACCTCAGTTGCTATCTCTACCACAGAGGCTGAATATTTTGTTGTTGGTTGTTGTATTACTCAAAGTTTATGGATACAATAACTCAGAGACTATGGTCTCAATGAAGAGAAAACTCCCATTTTATGTGACAACACAAGTGCTATTTCGATTACTCAGAATCCAAAGTTTCATGCTAGAACTAAGCAGATCGATGTTAGACACCACTTCATCAGAGACCATGTTGAGAAAGGCAATATAGAGATTCTAAAAGTTGGTTATGATGATCAACATGCATATATCTTCACTAAGCCACTATAGGAAAGTAGGTTTTTAACCTTAACACATAGTCATGATTAATGGAGTTGCCACATAACTAAAAAGTTCTAAATCTTAAAAGAGTGAGTAAGAACAAGAGAAAGGGAAACATTTTTCTGAAATGGGTATTCACATAACCTATATGAAAAGAAGGATGTTAAGGTATCTGAGACATGAGACTCATAAAGCCTTAAGTTTTCTGGAAATAGGAGTACAGAAAGACTGGTTAGTATATAGTCCGTAAGTATATAAAACTAGAACTCAAGTACTATGGACAGGCCAATATCCAATGGTATTTTTTGAAAAAGGGTATTCAGAAAACTATTTAAATCATGAAGTATGGTAGAGCAAATAGTCCAACAAGTACATATTTTTTAGAGTCAAACATGTCTAAGGTTTTGTGTATTTACCATTTTTATGATAAGTAACATAAAACAATACTTGCTCTCTGAATGATAAGACCAAAGGTTTAGTCTCTCACACTAACAATGACTTATAGATATATATTGCCAAAATTCATTAAGTGGACACGGTAACATTTATTGGTTGATATCATTGCAAAGATATTCAACCATAGCTCTTGATGAATAAACGTTTGATCTCAACGGGTGAGATTAAATCTCGGCAAGTAATGCCTGTTGTAAAAATAGTCATGGCCCACTACGCATTTAATGCAAAGTAGAAACATATACCACGCCGATGCAATGTACACAGATACACGTACGAATTTCTATACGTATGTTGTATCTATGTAATTTTAACTTGCTATATATAAAGGATTCTGGTAAGAGACAAACACTTTTACCAAATCCGAAATTTTCACTTGCATTAAAATAGCAAAACTCTTTAAGTTTTCTGCAAATCCTTTGGTTAATCATATATTTCTTGTTTAGTCTTCTGAAAAGATAGAGTGAATTCTCTCGAATTCAAGCACTTACATCGATTATACTCTATATAAGAGATGGCACCCAGAAAGACCTCATCCAAGAACTCAGTTGTGACTGCTTCTTTTGTTGAAAAGCAAGGAGAAAAGGAATTGCAACTGTTGAACAAACGCTTGCTCGGTGATTTCAGCTTAGAGGATTGGACCTCCAGCCTTAAATTGAATTGTGGAGCACACATGATTGAAAAATACCTAAATGTTGATATCTCTTCCACACCAGACAAAAACTTGATTGTAAAGATTTTTTCGAAAGCACACACCAAGAAGTTTCTTTGTGATGCACCCAATGGATTATCTCCAATAGATGTCTTAGAGTTCTACAACTCTTCCCATGTTTACACCAGGATAGTGAACAATGTCTAGGAATCGTTCATCAAATCCAAGGTTCAAGGTGTAGAAATACATTTTGATTGTGATTCTTTCTGGAAAATATTCCGTCTCAAGAATTGTGGGACAACTTATGAAATCAAAATGAGAGACAAGGCTCTGAATACAAGTGTCAGAGTGCTTTATGAAGAAGCTGCAAATGATAAGATGGAGGACTGCCCCTCTTCTTTCATTCTGGAAGACATCAGACCAAACAGCTCTCTGAGCACTAGAATGTGCTTGCCAACATCCTACATAGGTGCTTTGATGGCAACAAAGGAGGTATTGACCAAATCAGTTTGGAGTGGTGGATGATAATGACCATTCTCCAGAAAGAGCTGAATGATAGAGACAACCTCTTTAATTGGGGGAAGTACATCTGCATGAAGTTCGTAAACAGGGCAATCATTTTGAACCCAAGGTGGTCAAGGGCCGTGCTAATACCAAGTCGAATATGCACTATGGCCTGTAAACCTGCTACATTATGGAGAAATGTGGAATAATGCTTGGAGAGCACATGGACATCCCAGTGACCAACACAATGTACAGACATGCTCATGAGGAAGCCTTGAAAAAGGTTGCCAAAGATGAATTGGTTGCTCAGGGAGAAGGGGTATCTAAGGAGATACATGTTGAGGTCCAAATTGCCAAGAGCCAAGGACCAAGAAATATAGGGCAAAGAAGAGGGTGAAAATTCTTATTGATGACACTCCTTAACCAGAGAGGGCAACACAAGATGTTGAAGCCCAACAACCCCTTCCTATCTAGAAGGACTCCAGTTCAAAAAGGAGATCCTTGAGCTTATGCAAAATGCCATAGCTATCTGTGAATGATCTAAATGAGATTGATGAGTTTGTCCCAAATATTGATGAAGAATCAGAGGATGATCTACCACTTTAGATGGTACTTAAGAGATCACGTACGGAGACTCATGGTGGAGCATCTAGCTCATTCTCACTGATAAAGAGTGCTAAGGTTGCATAAGATGCAATCGCAGAAAGGTCAGTTGAAGATGTCACACCCCAACAGGTTGATGAAGGCTTGGCGGTGGATGACAGAATGATGGAATATTCTGACATTGCTTCCACATTCGAGTTGCTAGCAGACTTGATTGCTGAAGAAATTCTAGCAACTATGCAGATGCCTCAACTCTCTGAGGGGGATCAAATTAAGACGGGTACTCAGAATGATCAGGTAGAGGAAAGGTCCGAAGTACTAGAAAATTCAAACCATGAAATGGAAGCCACATTGCCTGTAGATACCAGGTAACAGAGTAGTCTATATCTAGCTTGTGAGCATTTTGAGAATGTTAACTTGTTACTCATGAACATCCTTTGTTACAGGCTTTCATGAAGACACCATTCCAGGGGGATGAAATATTTCCTTCCCCTCTGAATGAAGTAGAGGTTCCTTCAACCTCCACAACAAGAACCTGAGCATGTGCAACAAGTAGTCAATTGTCTCTGGAAAGAAACAATTTGGTACTTATTAAATTCTTGTGTGTATTTAACTTCATTTTGTCTCCATACAAGCTCCAACTGAGAATGCCAATGAAGTGGTGGAAACACCGTAATAACAAGTAATTCCAGAGGTTGAAAAACCTTCTGAAGAAATTATTACTGAGCCTTAAATTGTGAAGATATGTAAAACATGTATCGATTTTCTAAGTGAATAACTTGTGAAAATTCATTTGCTTAATCAAATGCCTTCCAATAGGTTCATTCTGAAGAAAATGTTGCGACCTCCCCAGCACCTATGAAAATAGACACATCTGAAATAGCTAAGTGTCCTAAAAGGTTTCCAGAGACCACACAGGTTTTTGAAAGAAATGATTCTGAGCTTCCTAACTTGGAAGTAAGTGAAAATCTCATAAATTCATATCTTTCTAACACCTTTCTGTAGAATATTTCTAGAACCTGCATTTTGATTTTAATTCTCATGTTCAAGCAGAAAGAATGATTGATGAGGAAGTTGCCACTCCTGTCAACACGGTATCTGAAGCACCTATTGCTCCAGAAGTCCAAGTAAATGAGCCTAGTGTTGACCATAGAGGTATGCTCAGATAGACTTAAAAGACTTAGACTTCTTTATTCTCAGATAACCATAAGTGAGTTTGAATAAAACTAACTTGAAATCTTTCTTTCAGGCTCAAGCGATACCAGTGATCGACGTGGATGCACCACTTGATCTACTGAAGATTTTCCAGACAATCACCCTCAAGAGACATGTTAAATGTTTTAGGCAGTGGAAAAGGCTCAGAAAAGCTGATCTAACAGAGGTCGCCAAGGTGATTGATAATCATGAAAGAAGGGCAAGAGCCTTCAATATGGAAAACTACATTCATGCAATGTTTCCCATAGAGGACTACTCTCATCATACAATGATGCATGACGATTTCACATACTATGTTAGGAAGAAGTTGATGGATGCCTTCAATGCTGCGAATGAAGAAACCAGAAAGCAGATGGCACTAGACCCTGCATTGCTTCAGACCCTCAAAGTTTATCCCTCTGAACAAGAGGAAGTGAACGGGTAAAAGATTACACTTCCCGCTGTAATCAATCTGGTCTCAGACGAAGAAGAAGAAACCGATGGGAATGATGTTGATTCTTCACCTGAACATCCAGGAGGAGGTGATAACAACCCATCAGATGATGAAGATGATGATAGTTCAGCACCAGGGACAGATGGATTGGCACAAGGAAATGTCGGAACAGGGACTTCACCTGCTCCAGGCTCTACTTAGAGAGTCCCACCATCATCACCAAAATCACCACCTCCAGCTGACCAACAAAACCAAAAAAAATCCAATGATCAAAATCAACAAGTTGTTCTATCAGAAGAACTGAAAGTTGTTGAAACTCGAGTTCCAAAACTCAAGAAATGTTGGAAGAAGAAAGCAAGATCAATCAAGAGTACCAGTCTCTGATCAAAGCTAAGGAAGCCCAATTACTAAAGGTTGAGGCAGAGAATGCATGGGAGAAGGCACTCCTTGCTGAAAAAGAACAATTGAAAAGAGATATCCATGCCACGGCTGCAGAGTTGGATGCTCTGGTGACATACGATATAGAGCATGATGCTAATGCTACATTAGATAGGCTAACAATTCCATCATCTCAGAAAGATAGCGCCAAGGGGAAAGGAAAAATGGTTGCTGGGCTCGACACTATTGATCAGAATGATCACATCTACGTGAGCACTGATGATGATGATGAGACACATGTCATGGCTCCAGAAGAGGATGCAATTCTTTTCTCACATTACAAAAGAGAATTTCTTGCTCCACATATCTTCTCCTTACCAGCCATTACTTCCAGAGACGACAAATTCTTGGGAAGAAGCACTGTGTTTTTTAAACTGCGATCTGAGTTGGTTGATGATGACTCCCAGGTACTTTCATATGTTCCATATGACCTAAATGCCATTGCTAAGATCTTGATACACAGAGTTACTAGCATTGCCTTATCTCAGAAAGATCTAGGCATGGTATGTGATGAGGACTGCAACAACGCCAACAAGTCACTTGAGGAAGCATATTATGCCACTCAGAAAGCAGAAGCTATCTTTCATCCGCTCGAAGAGTTAAACCAAAAGGAGGAGTTACTCCTTAACGAAAATCAAGAGTTCAGATGAGAAGTCCAGAAACTTGTCCAAGTTCACAATAATCTGCAAATGAATTTCGAGCACTTTCTCATTCTTAGGTTAGTTTGAGTCAGTCATTCACAGATATGGGGGAAGAGAATCAAGCTGCCCAGAAAGTCAAAGGTAGGAAGAGAAAACAACTACCTCCCTCCAAAAGTCAAGTTCCATTAAAGGACACCCCTTATAAAGAACTCCATGTTCCATAAACAAGAGTTAGTACATCAACAAGGCTTAAAAGCATAATAACTAGGGGTTCCTGGGCCCTTGTTATAGTTGAAGAGAAGAAGCCTTCTGAAGAAGAAGAAAAGGAAGAAGGAGAGTTCAAAGGTCAGGAAACATGTAAGTCTCTAGTTAGAAATTTTGACAATGATAATGATGAGACTGATACAGATGAGCATCCACTTCAGAAGAGTTGGAAAGTGGGTAGCCTTCCTGAACCACCACTAGCAATAAGACCAATCAATGCCAGAACTCCTTCCGGGAACACCAAGTCGATTCAAGGTGGATCTTCTAGCACAGCTCCCAGAAAGCATGAAGAACTTTCTCTGGAGAAAGGACTAAATAGAAAAGGGCGTAGGGACTTACAATTTGGTTGAGTTCAAGAGAAAGAACCAGAAAGACCAACTACTTCCTAGATTGAGTATGTCAAAACTGATGACAACCAATCATCCTATAGATGCATACATCTCCAGAATGGTTACTAGATCCTTGAGCTACAACACTTGCTATTGAACATGAGGTTTTCAGAACCAATTTATAATTAAATGATGGCATGGAGAACTATGCTAAATCCAACAAACACGAAGGCATGGCTGAAGCCACATGATTTTGTCTGTCCTTAGCCCAAGCCTGATGAGATACGCAAGACCAGAAAGTTGGATGGTACTCTCAGCAGACAGAACAAACTAGGAGTTGAACCTTATGATTCATTTTACATGACAAAGGAACAATACCTGGATGACATTGCTTACTTGGAGGAAATCTACAAGTATCATGAGTTATCACTGTTGAAGGTTAACCATTTATGGTTATGGGGCAAATACCTTTGGGTCAAGCACTTTGTTCACAAAAACAATGACCCTGTCAAAACTTGTCAAGAGATTTGTGGATTATCCAGAAAGACTGAACTAACTGTTAGAAGGCTACTCTATGAATAGGCTGAAGACTGCAGGAGGATTGACACCCATTGATCTAGAGAGGTGCTGAAGAACTTGTGGTTTCTGATCCGAAGTTGTCTTTGAAGACTTGAATACTTGTAATTTAGTATGTCTTCCTTGAAGCTTATATTCTCCTGTTATCCTAATTCACTTAGTAGTTTAGTAATCACTTTGCTGAATTGATCATTATTGATCAATGTTTGTAAAAGTTATCTTGTGCTGTAATGTTCTTTCTGATGATCATACTCTCAGAAACCTTCTATAAAAGATAACTTGTCAGCAAAAATCACATCTTGCCATTTGGTTGATGTTTACTTTTTGCACTTAATTAACTGATTGAATACCATTTGAAATGAATAAGTGTTGGATTGTTTTCACTTCAATGTTTGTAATACGACTTTATGATAGTCATGGTTGACTGATCAAAAAGGTGGAAATTTGTTAGGAATATCTGTTAGTATTTTTTATCAATCACCATATGACTTATTTTTAGTACAGAAAGGTAACTAGTACTCTTGGTTCACTTGAACATTGTAAAAGAGGAAATCACTTAGTGTGTTAGTCTATTTAAACTTGTAATAGGATTATTTGGTCTCTGAATGTAATTTTATATTTCAAAGAAGGCCATAAAGAAGAATCCTAGCAATGGATTTTAATCGAAGATTTGAAGACTGAAGATTGCACAGGTTTGATCAAGATATAATGTTAAGTTTCCTTAGATAGACTATGATCAGAAAGCATATTGTATAGTGCATATATTGCACATAACAGAAGTCTCTGAAAATATGACATCACTGAGTTCAGAAGCATGCTAGCTTTCAGAAAGGCTCATGTGTCCGTTGAGACTACAAGACAAGAAATAGTACAATGCACTAATTTCACCAGCTGGAAAGTCGCTCAATGCATAGTCCTCTCTGAAAAATGAGAAAGGGACTTTTGAGTACTCATTTCAAGATATCAAAAAATTTGAATTTTGAGAAGGTCTAACGGATACTATTCAAACGACTCTCAAATTCATCTATAAATATCACCACTTAGAAGTTAAGAAATACATTCACAAACTACGCTCATATCTACTTATCAAGCAAGTATTCTCTAAATCATTTATACTGCCATTCTCCAAGCTTACTGTTGCGACTAACAAGCGCGATGAATCACTAGTAGTTCTATGTGTCCTGAACCTATAACAAGAGATTATTATTCGTGAAAGAGTTGAACTTTTGGATAACCTTTCTGAAGCAAATTCTCCTGAATAGATACCAATTACTTGGGTCAATAAAGAGAACCTACCATACATTGAATAAGTGTATCAAGTAGTGTTATCTCTTCAAAGTTCTCTAAAAATATAACTGAAAAGTTATACAAGGAGCTTAGCTGAGGAATTAAATTATAACCAACACCATCAAGGCGTGGAGTACGTGAAGTAGTTGGTTTGGAATATCAAGGAAAAGCTCCAAGGTAATCTTGAGTACATGAAGTGCTTGGCTCGAGGAGCTAGGGAATAATTCAGAGGGAACATTTGGTGGGAACCATTTGTTTGTAGGGATCTTAGAATAGGATATATTCTAAGGTGAACTCAGTTGTCTGTTCTAGTGAATTACAGGTCTCAGAAAGGCCGAGGAGATTACTTGGAAGATTATGCCACCTCCAAATACCACTATTTTTGCTGTGTTATTTGTTATTTTGTATTTACATTCCATCATTACACACACACACCCACACATTTATTACTACAGAGCACAATTACATTTATCTATCGCTTAAGTCTTCTGCTCTCTGAATCTAAGTTCATATACCCACTAGTTTATGAGAAATAGTGTTTCTCGATAAAAGTTTGAAAAGATTATTCCCCCCCCCCCCCTCTCTAGTCTTTTCCTTTGCCGTTATCTGGACCAACAATGGTTACATAATGATGGAAGCACAAAGGCTTCAGTTTGTGATGGGTAATCAAGATTTTTGAGGGTTGATAAGTATAAGTCATTGGATGATGCTATTCGAATAGGTGATATTAATCCAGTTGGGAACATCGGTAAAAGGCTTGTGCTTCCATCCTCCTTTGTAGGCGGTTCCAGATATATGGTACAAAATTTCCAAGACACAATGGGTATTTGTAAGAGCATAAGCCATCTGGAGTTGTTCATCACTTTTACGTGTAATTCAAAAAAAAAAAAAAAAGAGGCCTAAGATTATACGTTTCGTTGAGTCGCTGGGCTTACGGACCGAGGATAGGCTCGATAGGCTTAGTCTGTTTTCAGGATGAAGTAGGACGAGTTGGAGAAAGACTTGAAAACATAAACTATTTTTGGAAGATTGATAGGAGGTAATAAATACTTCTTAAAATGAGTTTATATTGTTTTTTAACAAGTTCCTCGATACTTAGATCTTGTTTCTTTCGTGTACTTGATGTTTTTTACCCTTTGCAGCCGTGTACACAGTTGAATTCCAAAAGTGTGGCCTTTCCCATGAACATATATTATTGTGGTTTGATAGAGAAGATAGGAATATGTCTACCAATGATATAGACGATTTTATATAGAATTATACAAGGTTGTATCTGATTATATGGTCCATGGTTCATGTGGATCCCTATGTAAAAATGCACCGTGCATGCATAATGAAAGGAGTTTCTCCAAGAATTTTCCCAAGTCTATTAAAGAAAGAACCATTTTTTACGGTAACAGATATCCAGTTTATAAGAGATGTGACACTGGTGCCAATATTGATAAAGGGGGAACACATATCAATAGTGGGTATAAATATTACATCAATTGTTTTTTAGTCGTATGTCATAATTATTTTCTATAGCGATATTTATTTATTTTAAGAAGGATTAACAGCATGATAACATCATTGACGTGTTAAGTTTGACAAGTATATCGTACCATACAATTTGTTCCTTCTTATGAAGTACCAAGAACACATAAATGTTGAGTGGTGCAACAAGAACAATTCAATCAATTATTTATTCAAGTACGTGAACAAGGGGTTGATAGAGTAGGTGCCAAGATTACAGTTAAGAATGAGGTGAAGGACTACATCAACTGTCGATATGTATCGGCTTATGAGTCCATATGACACAGGGTGGCATTTGATATCATTATAGAGATCCACATGTTGAGCGTCTATCCATTCACTTGGAGGGTGAATAGATAGTGACATTTTAGGATGGGGCTTTGATCACCGACTTATTGGAGAAGCACACCATGGCTGAGACAAAATTGCTTATGTGGATGGAGTTCATCAAGACACATCCAGAGGCACGAAATTACCTTTACGCTGAGTTCCCCAGTTACTACGTGTGGGAGCCCAAATCTAAAGTTTGGAGATAGGAAGGATTTCAATAACAAGGTTGGAAAAATCTACCACGTCCTATTTAAGATTGGTCCTCTCTATTATATAATGTTGAATCACATTAATTAGAGGCTCCACTTGCTTCGAGGATCTCCGAACGGTTAATGAGGTCTTTCATGATTCTCACCGTGATGCATGCTACGCTTTAGGTCTTCTTGATGATAACAAGGAGTATATACATGCCATTAAGGAAGCTAATTTTTGGGGATCGGGTCGTTTCTTGAGACATTTGTTCTCCATGTTTATTCATTATGAGTGCATATCAAGGCCATGTCATGTTTCGAAAAGTACGTGGGAGTTTCTAACCGATGACATAAAGTACCATATTAAGAGGAAGTTGAATAACCCCGATAAGATTACTAATTTTAGTGTATCATTTAAATTAATATTTCAGTATTTTTGATGTTTTTTTTTTGTTTATTAAACATGTATTGTTTTCCTTTTATATGTTCAGGTTTACAACTAAATGATAAGCAGTTGAAGATTTTTCTCTTGCTAAGGTCGAAGATTACCTTAAGAGGAATGGATGGAGTTTGAGCCATGTTGAAGGTGTGCATGCTCTGTACAATGTAGTGACAAATAATGGTATGAATTACTTGATTTATGAGGAGACTTCGTATGATATTGACGAGATGAATGCACATCATAGTCGTTTGTATCCGTGTCGGAATGATGAGCAAAGGAACGTATACCATACTATATGGATGTCGTTGATTCCGGTGAAGGGGGTGTATTCTTTCTCTATGGTTATGGTGGCACTGACAAGACATTTCTATCAAATACACTATGTGATGCATTGCGCGGTAGGCATGATATAGTCCTTCCAGTTGCTTCGAGTGGTATAGATTTGTTACTTCTTCCTGGAGGTCGATTAGACTACAAAGTGTAGTAGGATTACCCCAGGTAGTGATTTGATTGGATTGTTGAAGGAAACTAAGTTAATCATTTGGGATGAGGCTCCACTGACTTACATATATTATGCTTCGAGGCTCTGGATCGTAGACATTATAGTATTTGGTGGAGATTTTAGACAGATATTGCATGTCATACCTAAGGGTAATAGGCAGGATATAGTACACCATTCAATTTCTTCATCTCGAAGTATTTTGGACCATTGTCGTGTGTGTGAACTAACTAAGAACATGCATCAACAACTATTTTCAAAGTGTCTTTTATTAATTATATTTATAATTGTTTCGTACAATATATATTTTACATTATTAGCATAGTATATGTCATGATTTATCTTACTGTTTAACATGAGTTTCATTACCTGCAGTCTGGAGCATCTTCATATGACATCAGGTCAATCGGGGATTTTGCGGATTGGCTATAGAAAGTTGGGAATGATGATGTTGGCGGTGATAATGATGGAGAGGTTCAAATCAAATTGCCCAAGGATATTTTGATTCGTTCTAAGGACCCACCTATTGCATCTATAGTAAATAGTACGTACTCCATGTTGTTGGACAATGTTGGTGACGATCGGTACTTCCAAGACTGAGCTATAGTTCCACCAACTAATGAGATTGTGGTCAATGATTACATAATGTCACTGTTGCCTGGAGATTCAAAGGAGTTCATGAGTGCGGATAGCATATGTCCCTGCGAGCGATGTGGTTAATCGAGAAGACATTTATTCAGTTGAGTTCTTGAATACAATTAAGACATCTGGGGTACCCAATCACATCATTCGTCTGAAAGAAGGTTGCCTAATCATGCTCCTTAGAAACATCGAGCAGGCACATGAACTATGCAATGGAACTCGAATTTTTTGTCACCCAGATTGGCACACATGTGATTCAGGCAAAGACAATACATAGAAATAATATTGGGAAGAAAGTTTCAAACCTCGAATGGTAATGAGCCCATCAGATCTTACTAAGTGTCCTATTAGATTTCAAAGGAGATAGTTTTCCATATCAGTTTATTATGTGATGAAAATCAACAAGAGCCAAGGTCAGTCATTAGCTCACGTAGGACTCTTCCTTCCAAAGCCTATTTTCTACCATAGACAGTTGTATGTTGCATTTTCAAGGGTCAGCAACAGGAAAGGCCTAAAGGTTTTAGCATTGGATGAGGATGGCAATCTAACTAATACGACTACCAATTTGTCTGCAAGGAAATATTTATAAACTTATGAGGTATGTAATTATTTATCAATTATAATGGTCTATGAAAATCAACATGCCTTTAGATTAACTTACTAACACTTTTTTGTCTTCTGTTTTACAGCCAGTGAATGTGGTTGTTTCTATCTATTGTGGAATAATATATTTCGTCTTTGTGATTTTATTTTTTTATTTATTGTAACTCTGAATATTTCTTCTTATTATTTTTTGAATGAATTATTTTATTAATTGGGTATTGCTTATTAAAAGTTTAATATGTCGTGGTAACGCCACGGGTTAATACTAGTAGTCAAGGAAAAGAGAGCTAAGCACATATTATAAAGATAAATTTGAATTAGAAACAATGTATCGATGGTTGTCACTCCCACGTAACTGATAGGATCCAACTGTAGAGCTGGCTAAAATCCAAATTCCAATTGACACAAAATAGTCTTCAATATAAAATATAACCAAGGCTAGGGTCAAGCGAACTTTGCCTTTTAATCTCTCTCTCTCTCTCTCTCTCTCTCTCTAAGTGCGGACATATGTGGTATGAAAGTTGTGTTTACAATTGAAGACTATTGTCCTAAGAGAATGAAATTGTATAACCTAACTAGGAGAGCACTGTTTGAATATGGAATCGCCAGTTGTTGAAGTAGAAGTCGATCTGGACTTGAAAGTCGAAGATTGTAGTGAACTAGGATTTGTAGCGACATGATTGTCCAAAAAATGGCCCGTCACGTCGCGATGAGCATAAGGCTCGTCGCAACACGACAAGATCAACGCATCGATATCAGACCGAGTAGCGAGGGTGTGAAACTATCTGTCGAGATTCACAACGCGGTAACTTCCAGTTCGTCCTTTTTTTGCCAGTTTTACTCCTTTTGCTCTATTTTGCGTATTCCAACTTTGTTTCATGGTATTTTGACTCTATCACTCCACTTCAACCAACCATGCAAAGCAATTGTATCTTCCAAGTGTGCACAAAATGCATCATTTTTTTCTATCAATTGGAGCGTTTTTAGCAAAGACCTGTAAAATACAAAATAGAATGAAATGAGTAAAATGGTTCTACTTTATTATCAAAACTAGGACTTAAGAACAATAAAAAGTGGTGAAAAACACTATATGAGATGGTCTAAAATCCACTCATCAGCCATAACACAATGGGGGTAGAGAACTACCTCCCCAAACCAAACAAAGTAGAGGGTAGCAATACACAGTAAAACCGAAATATGTAACAAAATTTTCCCATACCTGCTCAAGAGTATACATCCAGTTCACAATTCAACACTATGGCATGTAATATCAAAGTGAAACAAGAGGTAACATTGAAAACTCGAGCAAGAAAGGAGAGTAGCATCAAAAGTTCCAAAAGTGCAAGGAAATTCCATAATCAATTAGTGAAGAGTCCATGCATTAGTGAAAAACAATCTACTATACTAAATCATGCTAAGAACAACGAGAATCAACCAAAGAAATCAAGAAAAGTTGGAGTTCAATGAATTAATTGAGATTAAAGCCAACATACCTTCGATTCGAATGAGAACAATGGATAAAACCTAAAATTGATGCAAGAATGGAGGAGAGGATGAAAAACCCGTTAAGTAGGAAGAAGAATGGAAGAATTTGGCGAAGAATTGAGGGAGAAAGAAGAATTTTGAGTGAGAATAAGAGAGGAAACCGGGAAGGAGAAAAGAAAGAAGAAGATGTGAGGAAGAAGAAGAAAGAAATAACGGGTTTAAAAAACCTAGGCTCGCCGCGGCGAGCTAAAACCTTCGCCGTTGTGAACGATCCAATATGCAAAATAGGGTCTGCGAGGGTATCTCGCCGCGGCGAACAATCCAATAGCTAAAATAAAAAGTATGGGGGAATTCGCCGCGGCGAACAATCAGTGAGTAAAGCTCTGGATTTTAGACTTACTTCGCTGGGGAGGAGCATGCAGCTTGTTGGGGCGAAAGCAAAAATCCGAAAAAGTTGAAATATGCACAAGAACTACAATCTTGCACGCAAGATTTATGTCCAACACCTCGGTGTCAAATTTCACGAGTTTCCTTGTGTTAGTGAAATTTCCTCACCTCCCAAACAAATATGAACGAAAATAGAACATGCACATACATGAATAAAAACAGTAAAATGAACAAAACGAGATACTAGAAGTCTTCAAGCCTTAGATATATAAAAGTAGAGTAAACAATGATGTGGGAAATAGTAAAATGTCTGAAAGCAATAAATCGGCATTTGTTTAACGTCATTAGCTCGACACAATCTGGATTGGATTAGATACCCTTGACTCTACCAGTCTTTAGAGCGCCTTTCTTCTGCCTGTGAAATACAATAGGTATAGAGTGGACTAATGTGTGCTGCAATGTAACTACTGGTGTCAAATTGTAATGTTGAGTAAGCGATAGTGGTGGCTCCCAACTTATGTTGATTACCATATACCTCAATAGAGCAGGTACGGGCATGGAGGTTCACCATCATACGAGTAGTCTTAATAAACGGTCGCCTGAGCAGCAACATGCCTTTTTCCATCACTTTCCCTTTGGCCCGTGTAGACTCCAAGACCACAAAATCAGCCAAGAAAACATCTCCATCCAATGTAACTGGCACAACTTCAATCACACCCATGTATCGGTCCTAGTTCCATTACCATTGTCACGAAGCTTTTCCTAGGCTCCAAACCTTTCAAGTTCAGCTCCTCATAGGTATCAAAAGTCATCAAATTGACAGCAGCTCCAGTATCAACAATGCCAGTAACTTCAAAAGAGTTACCGAGCCCAACTATTAGATCAAAGTTATCCGCATCACTGATGCTCTTCTCAGGTTTCTATGTTACCCTAGTAATCAGACTTACCTCTAGAATTGCCAGTTTCATACTCGCCTCCTCAACTGGAGTCACAAAACTAGGAGTGGTCTTCTATACCACTTTATGTACCTCGACTATCTCATCTGGTCTACTAACCTGTGGTGCTTCAACATGGCCACTGTTTTGTTTTGAATTCATGTACAAGTAGTCAGAACAGTCTTCACTACTCCATGTGTATCAAAATACACCTCAATAGCAAGAAACCTGTTGGTGCTTTCCTCAACAGTAGCTGGGAATTCACCCTTCTCCCTATGCTGGAAATCTCTAACTAAATCACCCAAAGTTTCCTCGAGCCTTTTCTGGGACTACTCAATGCTATCAGAACGTTGATCATTCCTGCTTTGGTTCCTTTGTGCCTCCATCCAGACTTTTCTAACCTCTCCATATAAGCACGGTTCTCCTGATCTGCATTGGTAGGGGGCCTAGAAGGTGGGGGTTTGGTTTGTTTAGCTGGGAATTGCTGAGTTTTGGTTTGGTTAACTTGGGTGCATTGGATAGGATCATGTGGTGCATTTTCATAAGACTTATTACCGTAGCTCAGATTGGCACTGTTTGCATGAAGGTTTGCATCCTAGGTCTTCCTTGGTTCATCTTGTAGTTGCTTGGTGCCATATTTTGTACCCAATTCAAAACCTCCGGAACTGGATTTTCCCACATAATCTCTGGAAGCCTACACATGCTAGTACCATGCCCAAAGTTACCACACAGGTTGCACATCTCAGTTGCTTGTTATTTTTGATTAGCTAGGTTGTGGAGAATCCTCAACTCTCTGATTTGCTCATCAAGTGAGGTGCTACCAGAATCCAGTGTTGTGTTAACTGACTTCATGTCAGTTCTCCTACCTTTTCCTTGTGAACCCTTAAGATGGGATATGGCAGATAGCTTCTCAAAAGCCTAATTCAAAGAGACTGGGGAAGCGGTAACAATGGTCCCATTGACAGTCATGTCAACCATATTTTGTGCCTCCCATTCAAGGCCTTCATAGAACTTGCAGTAAAGCTCCATCTCACTCATCCAGTGGTTTGGGTGTGGTGTGGGCATTGGGAGAGAGGGTTAAGGAATTGCTCCCTAACCTCATAAAATCTCTTATCCTCCAAATGCATAAATTTCTCAATCTGAAGACGAAATTTCCTGGTATTCAGTGCCGGATAAAACTTGTTCATAAACGCCTTATACAGGTCATCCCAAGTGTGGAGAGATCCCTTAGCCTAATTCAAAATCCAACTCTTATCCATATCCTTCATGCACATAGGAAAAACTTTCTTCCTAATTTCTTCATTAGAAACCGTGATTCCACCAGTTGTAAGCGAAATCTTAGAAATAAGTTCGTCAAACTCCTTGAGGAACCTAATCACATCCCCATTAGCCATCCCATAATACTAAGAAAAATCATGGAAGTTACAAGCCTTGACCTCCATGTTCCTGGCTGCATTTGAAAGCACAATAGGTGACGTACCAGCCTTAATCTCACCTAGCTGAATGTAGGTACCATAGGTTATCTCTGGAACCTCAGCAACAATGTTGCTCTCACCATCATTAACGTTATTATCAACCATTAAAATTGCTTCAATGTTCTGTCTCCTTAACCTGTGGATGTGCCTATCAATCTCGTTAGCTGGAGTTTGCAAAGGTGTTCCTTGTGATCTCCTACCAAGCATAAACCTGTGAGTGAATCTACACAATCAAAAATATCGAGGAACCTTAGTTTCTATTAGTGAAGTAAACACAAAAAAACGGATAAAAAGAATCAAGCAAAATTCACAATCAAGTGCTACAATAGGTATTAGTTCCTCGACAGTGGCGCCAAATTTGATGTGCTCAAATTAATACTTAGAAAACTAAGTAATAAGTAGTTATTGTAGAACAATAATCTAACCAAGCAGTTGAAAGCAAATGATTACTTGAGGTAACAGTTTGATAGTTTGGTAACGAAGTAAATAGAGAAACATATAACGAGATTGATGAATAGGGGAAACTAACACAATAGATAAATAAGGTTATGCTAATTCGCTATAGGGTAATCATTCATGCTTGTCACAGGTTGTTGTACATAAAATAGCCAATCCAATTTAACCAACGTATTTGAGAATGTGTAAATTTTATAACCGTAGGTTGTCAGTTTACGATCCTTAACCGAAAATGTTATAGAATGTATTAAACTAGTTTACTGGATTGCTATGTTTTACGAAGATGTTTGAACTAGACAAACCTACATGAACGAACACAAACCCTAAAACGAATACGCAATTATTGTATCATCTATACTGTGTTCGGAGTCATTTAGTGACTCATAATGGATTGAAGAACAAAGGAATTCAAGACAAGGTTCATGTGTTGCATAAACATATTGGGTATCGATAGCAAGATCATACAATTCTGATAACAATAAAGTGAATTGAGTATGATGAATCCGATTTAGATAATTAATTAAGAATAATAACCAAGCTCCAATTGTATATCTCAATGTCAAAGTACAAGTATGGAGCTTTTCTAAGAACTAGGTTATGAAAGTATATCAAATGAACTATTTAATTCTAATATAAGAAGGAAATTACAAATGAAAATGTACCTATCTCGCCGCGGCGGACCAATTGTCTAGCCGCGACGAGTCATTCATTTGGGATTGTATATCGCACACTGATATCTTCGCTGCGACGATCAATCCAGAGAGGTAGCTGGAATTCTCCTCGACTCTTGCCGCGGCGAGCCACTCAGCACAAGAATTCTTTATTTCGCCTCAAAAGGCATTTAGACCTGTAAAACACAAGAAAAGTGTTGGTCCAGATAACAACAAAGAAAAAGACTAGAGGGGAGGGGTGGGGGTGAATAGTCTTTTCAAACTTTTGTCGAGAAACATTATTTCTCATAAACTGATGGGTTTCTGATACTTAAATTCAGAGAGCGGAAGACTTAAATGATAGATAAATGTAATTGTGCTTTGCAGTAAATGTGTGTGTGTGAAATGTTGGAATATATATATAGAATAGTAAATAACACATCAAGTATAGTGGTATGTGGAGGTGGCGTAATCCTCCAACTAATCCTCACTACTAGAAAAACGGATTTTGTAACGCCTAAAATAGTCACGAAAAAAGCCTATAGTGATGCTTTTTCCTATTGTGACGCTTTTCAAAAGCGTCACCTGATTTGGGGTTTTAATAGGTTATGTGTCATTTTATGTTTATGTAGTGACACCATCAAATTTGATTATAAACTTAATTAGTCACCATGTGTGTGTCACTATACCAGTCCTTAGTGACATTTTCCAAGTGGCACCAAGTAACTACATTAACTACCTTAAAAAAGGTTACAATAGGAGATTATGGTGACATCAACTAGGGTCGTTATAAGTTCTTGTACTGACGCTACATTTATTGTTTATAAATTGATCTTGTAACCAAAGTTTGGGTCACAATAGTGTATCTTTTGGCGCCAAATTAGTTTCATGTAACCTTATTATCTGCAATACTAGGTAGTCACAATATGTCATTGTAGTAACAATATATTTGGTCATGATAAATGTGTGTGAAGATGCTATATTATTTCATGTTGTGAAAATCACATGATAATGCAGAGAAGTCAATTTGTACACATTATAAAGCAAAATGATAATCAATTGCAAAAAGAATATATGTTTAACATCAGTTATTAAATAGAAATTATATCAAGTGGTCATTGCCAAACATCAAAACTTACTAAATCTCTAATGAAGCATAAGAATACTGAGAGTAGTAAGTAGTTACAGGCTCATGCTAGAATGGTGTATGGTGACGCATTTTCTCTTGAACTTGGTGTTGTCTCTTCTTATTATGGAACTTGTTAAGTTCTATGTATGATAACTTGAGGCTCTGTTCCCCTTAAGATTGACTACTAACATTTTCTTGAGCAACAGTTGAATTTTCTAGAAGAGTTCCAGCAGCGGTTGTCAATCCTAGAAAATTTTATCAAGAAGAAAGACACGAATGCTGATTCGAAGAAGATGTCAATTTTATCCATTCTATCACCAAGAGCAGAGAGAAAAGTAAATTGACATGCATAATAACTTGTTAACTTATCTGCATCATTGGGCTCAATTTAATCCCAGCATACCACACAGCTTGTCTAGTTCCATTACCACATCTGTGAGGAAAATGTAGCAAGCAAAATGTTTAACTATGTTAAATTTTCAATACAGTTGCATGAATGATTCTTTAATAGACGACAACAGTCTAGCTAACTTAACACCACCCTCTTAAGTTAATACCTCATACATATGGGTATCAATATTGCCTTGTAGTGATTTTTTTTTTTTTGCTGGCTACTCAACGCACGTAAAATAAGTTAATTTTTAGAGGTAACTCCTCCTTCATGATTCCTGCAATTTGATGGAATTAAAAAATGACATTCCGGATTAATAACTAATCAGATTATATAAAAGACTAAATAAGTTCGGCAAGAAATAATTAAATAATCGTCTACAGTTTATATTCTTCAAAAAAAACATAATTGCAAGCAAAATTTTAGGGAAAATGATTTACGGGCTCCAATTCTGCCAGAATGAGGAAGAGAGGAAATGATTTATCGCACAAAACAAATCCTTCTGCCAAAAGGGCTCTGTCTTGAGTAGGCTCTTTGTGAAGTAAACTAAATCTTCACATTATTCGAAACAAATTCTGAGGAACAAAACAAATCCAATTCAAAATTTTGGAATCAAACGAATGTCCAACCTTCATCCAGTGTATGTAATTACTTCAAGGTACAAAAAGCAACTATCAAGAAAATGCAAAGGATTTCTTGTCTATCAATTAATAATAAGGGTAAAATGCCCTAAGAAATGGAGAGAGACTTTACCTAGTGATGCATCTGTTATTGATTAAAATCTCATTTCCAGTGCTCATGCCAGTAGTACTTAGCTAAACTCAATTTTCAATGTCATAAACTTCTTTTCTCCATCTCCAAATTCGACAAGTAAATAGTAACAACTAACAAGTCCAAATATGCTGAGCTGATATACCTGCTTCATGGATGCAGTGCAAGTATTAACTTATAAACTGAAGTATGTATCCAAATGAGATATATCATATGTTTTGACTTTTGAATTTTAATATTAGGATCCTTCACATAAAGTAGTTGTTTGAGGGAGATATAATAGGAAAATGGAGTAACGTAGTGCGTTGGATCTGGATTGTTTTTCCTTTTTTGGTTATGAAGTGTAAGTTTCACTTTTAATTTTCAAGTGTCGCATAGCTTTGGCAGGATACATTGATTTTATTGTGGCAAACTAGCTAAGCCATGACATTTTCTTACATGCAGTGTTCAAGAATTAATATTAACCATCTGTAGGTTTTTGTTTTCATGCATCTTTCTATGAACAAAAATTGGGATCCCTAGCAGTACAATCAAATGCTAAAACATGAAAAGAACCTAGGTAACGGCATGAGGTTGGAACTAATCATTAGATCAAATACAATATTCTATCCTACTAATTTTTCAAGTGTGGAAAGCTGGTGTAACTGTGGCAGTTTACTTACAGCAGAACCCGATCATATTGCCAAAAATCTTGGTGCCAGCTTTATGAGAAACACTTCATTCTCTGCAATATCCATGAGAGAATTCCTTGTTTATCTCATGATAACTCAAAAAACATTTTATAGAAAACAATCATAACCACTTATTATCTACCTATTTTTCAATTTCAACAGGAGATGCAACAAGCCTCCTTCTCAATATTGACATGTTCTCCTCACAAGTTTCTGTCTCGATATGTGAAAACTCACAAAGATATTACTTTGAGAACTTCCTGGATGAAAAACAAGGCATATATTAAAAAGCTATAAGATATTAAGAAGGTTGTGCGTTTCAGTATTTCAAGCTAAAGCTATCAACATAGAAATTATCAACTCTCATTGCTATTGTAGTGTTTTGCTGATCAATTTGGATGAATCTAAGAGACTTACAAGGATTCTTCAGAGACATTTACTTTTCCAATAATTCAGAAGTAATCCGAAGGGGACCAATCAAACTACTTCTGATAAATTCCTATACATAATTGAATACACATCTCAAATCAGAAATAAAGTATTAAGTAGAAATCAATCGATCGAAAGACTTAATTTGATAGAGAGAAAGAGTCAGATACCAGGCAGCACCAAGAACGGGAGATCCGCAGCGATGGAAGATACGCTATGCTGGAGGCTATTGAAATTAAGATCTGACGAGGAGGCGCGGCAAGGAGCGATCGGACGGGAGAAACTGACGGTGAGAAGAGAGTTATTCGTTGTATTGCTTTCAAATCTTGTGTATTAAGTAAATGATTTACCTAGCCTAGGCAGTAATTTTATGAAGGGACTAAATAGGCGCGAATTTAGTTAGGAAATATGAGGGTAATATTAGCTTGGTGTTATATTAGATAATATATATTGTCACTCTATTTGAATTATATTAGATAATATATATTGTCATTCTTTTGAATTGTGTCATATAAAAAGGGTTGAATTAGGAGTTATTTGATTAATTGTTACATTAGATGATTTATAGTCACTCTTATATAATTATGTCATTATAAAAAGGGTTAAATTAGAGGGTTTTTTTAGTAGAGTCACTAAAACAGACAATTGAGTTCTCCTTACAATATATCCTATTCTAAGATCCCTACAAACAAATGGTTCCCAACCAAATGTTCCGCCAAAGTTTTTCCCTAGCTCCTTGAGTCAAGTACTTCCTGTACTCAAGATAACCTTAGAGATTTTTCTAGATTTCTCAAACCAAGTACTTCATGTACTCCACACCTTGATGGTGTTTGTTATAAATTGATTTGTCAGGTAAGCTTCTCTTATAACTTTCCAGCTATATTTTAAGAGAGCTTAGAAGAGATAACACTACTTGATACACTTATTCAATGTATGGTAGGTTCTCTTTTACTGACCCAAGTAATTGGTATCTGTTTAGGATAATGAGCATCAGAAAGGGTATCCGAAAGTTCAACTATTTCACGAATAACAATTTCTTGTTATAGGTTTAGGACACTTAGAACTACTAGTGATTCTTCGAGCTTTGATCGCAACATAAATCTTGGAAAATGGTAGTATGAATGCTTGAGAGAATACTTGTATGATAAGTAGATATGAGGGTAGTTCGTGTGTATATTTCTCAGCTTTTAAGTAGTGATATTTATAGATGAATTTGAGAGTTGTTTGAATAGTATCCGGTAGACCTTCTCAAAATTCAATCCATTGATATTTTGAAATGAGTACTCAGAAGTCCCTTTCTCATTTTTCAGAGAGGACTATGCATTGAGCGACATTCCAGCCGGTGTAATTAATGCACAGTACTGTGGACACATGAGCTTCAGAAAGCATGCATGCTCCTTTTTATTCAATGATATTATATGCTCAGAGATATGTTATGTGCAACAAATGCACTAAACAATATGCTTTATGATGAGACTTAACCTTAATGCCTTCATAACTTGTGAATTCTTCAGTCTTCAAATCTTCAATTAAAATCCATTGCTAGGATCCTTATTCATGGCCTTCTTAGAAATATAAAATTACATCAGAGACTTAATAATCCTATTACAAGTTTAACTAGACTAACATACTAAGTGATTACTTCTTTTACAATACTCAAGTGAACCAAGAGTACTAGTCACCTTTTTGTACTAAAGATAAGTCATATGGTGATTGATAAAAAATACTAACATATATTCCTAACAAATTTCCCCTTTATTGATCAGTCATCCATGACTATCTTAATGTCCTATTACAAATAATATTCAATCAGTTAATTAAATGCAGAAAGCAAACATCAACAAAATCACAAGATATGATCTTTGTTGACAAGTTATCTTTTATAGATAATTTCTGAGAGTTTGATCATCAGAAAGGAATATTAAAACACTAGATAACTTTTAGAAAAATATTGAACTATACAATTCAGCGAAGTGTTACAAAACTACTAAGCAAATTAGGACAACATGAGAATCCAAGCTCCAAGTAAGACATCCTAAAATACTAGTCTTCAAGTCCTTAAAATTAACTTTGGTTCAGAAACCACAAGTTCTTCAACATCTTTCTGGATCAACGGGTGTCAACCCTCCTACAGTTTTCAACATATTCACATAATAGCCTTCTGACAGTTAGTTTTGTCTTTCTGGATAGTCCGCAAATCTCTTGATAAGTTTTGGTGGGGTCTTTGTTTCTGTGTACAAAGTGCTTAACCCATAGGTATTTTCCCCATACCCATGCATGGTTAACCTTCAGCAGTGATAACTCATGATGCTTGTAGATTTCCTCCAAGTAAGCAATGTCATCCATGTATTTCTCCTTTGTCATTTAAAATGACTCATAAGGTTCAAGTCCTAGTTTGTTATGTCTGTTGAGAGTACCATCCATCTTTTGGACCTTGTGAATCTCATCAGGCTTAGGATAAGGACAGACAAAATCAAGTGGCTTCTTCATAGTCTCATTCCTATTCTGAACTTCAAAATCAAGCCATGCCTTGGTGTTTGCTAGTATAGCAATGTAGGCTTGTTGGTTCTCCATGCCATCATTTGATTATAGATTGGTTCAGGAAACCTCCTATTCAGTAACAAGTATTGTAGCCTAAGGAACCAGTAACCATTCCGGAGATGTATGCACTTATAGGTAAATTAACTGTCATCATTTTTTGACGTACTCAATCAGGGTAGCAGCTGGCCTTTCCTCTTGTTATTTTTCTTGAACTCTGCCAAACTGTACATCCATTCACCTTTTTCGATTTAGGCTCTTCTCCAATGTCAGTTCTTCATTTTTATCTTGGAACACTGCTGGAAGATCCTCCTTGGATCGACTTGTTGTTCCTAGAAGGAGTTCTGGCATTGATTGATCTTAATGCCAGTGGTGGTTCAGGAAGGCTACCCACTTTTCTTATTTTTTGAAGTGGATGCTCATCTTTGTCAGTCTCATCATCATCATTATCAAAATTTCTAACTGGAGACTTACATGTTTCCTGACCAATGAACTCTCCTTCTTTCTTTTCTTCTTCTTCAGAAGGCTTCTTCTATTAAACTATATCAAGGGCCTTGGAACCCCTAGTTATTATACTTTTAAGCCTTGTTGATGATATCACTCTAGTTTCTGGAAACCTGAGTTCTTCAGAAGGGGTCTCCTTTTCTGGAACCTGACTTGTGGAGGGAGGTAATTGATTTCTCTTCCTGCCTTTGCCTATTTGGGTAGCTATATTCTCTTCCCCCATAGTCATGAGTGACTGACTCATACTAACATAAGAGTGAGAAAGTGACTCGAAGTTCGCTTGCAAATTGTTGTGAATTTGGACAAGCTTTTGGACTTCTGCTCGGATCTCTTGATTTTCTTTAAGGACTAACTCCTCATTTTGGTTCAGCTCTTTAAGCGGACGATAGATAGCTTCTAGTTTTTGGGTGGCATAATATGTTTTCTCAAGTGACTTGTTGGCATTGTTGTAGTCTTCATCACGGATCATGCCTAGATCTTTCTGAGATAAGGCAATGCTAGTGGCTCTGTGTAGCAAGACTTAGCAATTGGCTTGAGGTCGGATGGGACATATGAAAGTACATGGGAGAATTCTGCAACCCACTCAGAACGTAGCTTAGCAAAAATGGTACTCCTTCCCAAAAATTTGCCGTCGCTGGAAGTAATGGCTGGTGAGGAGAAGATATGTGGAGCAAGGAATTCTCTCTTGTAATGTGAGATAAGAATTACATCCTCTTCTGGAGCCATGTCCTGTGTCTCATCATCATCAGTGCTCACGTAGATGTGATCATTTTGATCAATAGTGTCGAACTCAACAACCATTTTGCATTTTCCCTTGGCGCTGCCTTTATGAGATTATGGTTTAGTTAGCCTATCTGATGCAGCATTAGCATCATGCTCTATATCATATGTCACCAGAGCGTCCAACTCTGCAGCCGTGGCATCGATGTATTTCTTCAGTTGTAGCTTTTCAGCAAGAAGTTCCCGCTCCTTGGCATTTTCTGCCTCATTTTTCAGTAATTGGGCCTCTTTAGCTTCAATCAGAGACTGATATTCTTGATTGAACCTTGCCTCTTCTGCCAATTTTTCCTTGAGTTTGGCAACTCTCTGTTCAACGGCTTCAATGTCTTCTTGTATAGCAACATGTTGATTATTGTCATTGTTTCTTTGTTGTTCAGCTGGTTGTGGTGATGCTTTTGGTGATGATGGTAGGTCTCTTTGAGTAATGTCTGGAGCAGGTTGAGTACTTGCACCTGCACTTCCTTGTGCCATTCCACCTGCCCTAGTCCTGGACTATCATCATTGTCATCATCAGATAAGTTGTCATCACCTCCATTTTGTTCTAGATGAAGTGTCAAGATCATTCTCGTTAGTGTCTTCTTCTTCATCTGATACCAGATTGATCATAGTGGGACAAGTGATCATTCGCCCCTTTACTTCCTCTTGTCTAGAGGGATAAACTCTGAGTGTCTTGGGCGGAGCATGGTCTAATGCCATCTGCTTTCTGGTTTCTTCATTTCCACCTTTAAACACATTTGTCAGTTTGGTGCCCACTTCATAAGTGAAGTCGTCATGCATCAATGTATGATGAAAGTAGTCCTCTATGGGAAACATCGCATGAACATAGTTTTCCAGATCGAAGGCTCTTTCCCTTCTCTCTTTGTTGTCAATCACCTTGGCAATCTCTGTATGATCAACATTTTTGAGCTTTTGCCATTGTCTGAAGCACTTCAAGTGTCTCTTCAGAGTAATTATTTGGAAAAATTTCAGTACATCAAGTGGCTCGTCCACATCGATCATTGGCACCACAACTTGAGCCTGAAAAAAAAGTAATCAAGTTAGTTTTATTCAAACTTGTTGGTAATCTGAGAAAAGTGAAGTTCGAATCTTTCTGAGCATACCTATGTAGAAACACCAGGCTCATTTGATTGAACTTCTGGAGCAACATGTGCTTCAGATACCATGTTGACAGGAGCAGTTTCTGCCTCATTAACTTCTCTTTCTGCTTGATCTTGAGAACAAAAATCAAAATGCAAGTTATGGATTTGATCAGAAAGGTTATGTTAAAAAGAACAATAATGATGTCTGAGGTATCACTTACTTCCGCAGTTGGAAGCTCAGACTCAATTATTTGCTCAGAAACCATGTTGGTTTATGGAACCTTTTATGGAGATTTAGCCCTCTCGGCTTCATCAACATCCATTGGTGATGGAGATGTCACAATCGTTTCCCCATCAATATTTTCTTCATAATGAACCTGTAAGAAGGAATATTGCATTTGATTAAGTAAATTATATGTACAAGTAATTCATAGAAAGACTTTGATTGTTATTTAATATACCTTCTCAACATAATGCTCAGAAACAATGTCATCAGAAGGTTTTTCAACCTCTGGAATCACTTGCTCTTGTGGTGTTTCCACCACTTCATTCACTTCCTCAGTTTGAGCCTATTTACAGAGACATAGAAAGAAGTTATTAAAACCACACTAAGAAACTTATTTAAAACCAAATTATTTCTTTTTAGAAATAATCAACTACTTGTATCACAGGCTCAGTTTTCGTGTGTTCTGAGGTTTGTGGAATTACTTCTTCAATCAGAGAGGTGGGCACTTCTGTTTCTCCCTGGGTTTGTGTCTCCATATTGGCCTCTAACAAAGAAGGTAAATGAGTAACAAGTTAACATAAAATGCTTACAAGCTAGAGATAAACCACTCTGCACCTGAATGCCTTCAGACAGATTGGCCTCTTGTACATGTGGAGATTATATGCTTTGTTGTTGATCAACATCCACATCTTTGTTTGATATTTCTGGAACATCAAAACTTTACCCAGTATGATCATTCTAAGTACCCGTCTCAGTTTGATCCCTCTCAGATAGTTGAGTAACCTGCGCAGATGCAAGAATTTCTTCAGCAATCATGTATGCTAGCAACTTGAACATGGAAGCAATGTTAGAATCTTCCACATTTTGTCCTCCAACGTCAAGCCTTCATTAACCTGTTGGGGTGTGACATATTCAATTGACCTCTCTGGGATTGCATCTTCTGCAACCTTAGCTCTCTTGGTCAGTGAGAATGAGCTAGAGGCTCCAGCATGAGTCTCTATCCGTGATCTCTTAAGTACCATTTGGAGTGGGAGATTATCTTTTGAATCATCATCAATATCTGGGACAGAATCATTAGTCTCATTGAGATCATTCACACACAGCTATGGCATTTTGCCTAAGCTCAAAGATCTCCTTTCTGGGCTGGAGTCTTTCTGGACGGGAATGGATTTTCGGGCTTCACATCTTATGTTGCCCTCTCTGGCTGAGGAGTTTCGTCAATTAGAATTTGCACCCTCTTATTTTTCCTAGGTTTCTTGGTCCCTGGCTTCTTGGCGACCTGTATCTCTTCATATACCCCTTCTCCCTGAGCAACCAACTCATCTTTGTCAACCTTGTTTGGAGGCTTCCTCATGAGCGTGTCGGTACATTGTGTTGGTTACTAGGATGTCCATGTGCTCTCTGAGCACTACTCCACATTTCTCAAAAATCTAGCAGATCTTCAGGCCATAATGCATGTTAGATTTGGTGATAGCACGGCCCTTGACTACCTTGGTTCAAATTCCTTGACCCTATTCAAAAACTTCATGAAGGTATAGTTCCCCCAATTAAAGAGGTTGTCCCTATCATTCAGCTCTTTCTGGAGAATGGTCATGATCATCCACCACTCCAGACTGATTTGGTCAATTCCTCTTTTGTTGCCATCAAAGCACCTATGAAGGATGCTGGCAAGCACATTCCAGTGCTCAAAGAGGTGTCTGGTTCTGATGTCTCCCAAAATGAAAGAAGAGGGGCAATCCTCTATCTTGTCATTTGCAGCCTCTTCATACAACACTCTGACACTTGTATTCAAAGCCTTGTCTCTCGTGTTGATTTCAAAGGTTATCCCACGATTCTAAAGATGGAAGATTTTACATAAAGAGTCACAATCAAGATGTATTTCTACACCATGAACCTTGGATTTAATGAATAGTTCATCAACATTGTTCACTATCCTGGTGTAGACTTGGGAAGAGTTGTAAAAATCTAAGACATCCAGTGGAGATATTCCACTCGGTGAAACACATAGAAACTTCTTGATGTGTGCTTTTGACAGCATCTTCACAATCTAGTTTATGTCTGGTGTGGAGGAGATAGAAATATTAAGGTATTTTTCAACCATATGTGCTCCCAATTCATTTTGAGGATGGAGGTCCAGTCCTCTGGGTTGAAATCACACATCAAGCGTTTATTCAACACTTGCAATTCCTTTTCTACTTGATTTTCAGCAGAAGAAGCGGTCGAAAATGAGTTCTTGGAAGAAGTCTTTTTGGGTGCCATCTCCTATATAGAGTATTGAGAGTAAGGTAATTAATGTAAGTGTTTGAATTCGAGAGAATTTAGTCGATCTTTTCAGAAGACTAAACAAGAAAAAGATGATTAACAGAAGGATTTACAGAAAACTTAGAGAGTTTTTGTTGTTTTGATGCAAGGTTATGTTAGAAATATTGGACCGGGATTGGTACTGGAACTGTAAGCGACGTTGACTACAGTGATGAGTCAACAATGCAGTCAACAGTGATTGTCTGTATAGAATAAAGTGCATCGGATAAATAGACAGATTTTCACAAATGAAGCCAACATATATAAAATATGATGACTGTGCCGTAGGATAAATTTCCACTAGTCAGAATAATGAAATTACACAAGGAGTATATTATCAATCACAAAATGAATGATCAACTTACAGAAAAACTAGACATCGAATAAACTCGAACAAAGAACCTATTCTAGTCACTATCACGAGGAATGATTCACAAACACTTGTTTGATGATCATCCACAATATGATAGAAAGTACAAGTCTTGTAAAGCAAAGATACACATGTATAATATAAATATCTAAAGTCTCGGTGTATGTGTGTGTTTTGCAAAGCAGCTTCTCTTCGATAATATATAGTCTTCGACTACTCCATATTCGAATATGGAAGGGAAAGCTGTAGTAAGGAAGTTTTCTTCTTTTATTTGTTGGGCCGGCAGTTAGAAGGAAATTGTATCAACATTGAAGATCGTTTTCCATATATTTCCTTCTAGTCTTTGCCTTGAAGATTCTTTCTATGCTGTGGTCGATCTGTTGCTTCATCTTAAAGGAAGTCTTCGATCAACAATTAGTCCAATTACCAAGGTTGTTTCTTGCAAAATAAACACTAAAAACAAACACAACCATTGAACTAATTACAAAAGACAATATTAATATATAAAGTGCATTATGGAATGACACTTTCAATCTCCCCCTCAATCTTAGTATTTCTTCACAAAACATTAGAATATCACAAGACAAGCCATTAGAGTAAAATAAGCATGCAAAGCAAAAAGAACTAACGCCACCTTAATGATCAGTCTCCCCCTTAAGAAGAAAACAAAATAAAGAGCAGGGAGTACTGAGTTACTAACTATACAGACAAAATAAAAATTAGAGTTCATAGAAATTTAAAAATGCCTTCAAGCCTAATCTCCCCCTTTTGTGAGGAAAGAGAAGATTCAAGAAAGGCCCTAAACTTCATATTGTTGGAGATTTGCTCCTGAAGTTACACTCAGAGCATCCAACTCTTTGATCTACAACAAGACCATCTTATCACCTTCAGAGAGTGTTCCTGCATAATGAGATTCAACACTGGAACCAAGTGTTGGGTCAACAGAGGTGTCAACATTGTTAGATTTAGCAGCATCATTTGATGGACCAGCAACATCCAGGTTAGGAATATCTGCAACAGCAACATCTGGCACATTGCCTACATCCATAGCAACTGGCTCATCAGGATCAACCGAAGGAAGATCACAAATCATGTTAGAGGTTTGAAGTAGTGGTCTTTTCACAGACACTAATTCAAAATCATTGTGATAAACTTCCTCATCATCAATGATCAGATCATGCAGCTTCAGTATGGCTAAGATGGTAGCAGGAAGAATGAGATGACCCTTGGAACCTCTCTTTTTGAACTTCTCCATAGGTTGGAGTATCCTTTCTCCCAAATTCACATTGTAGCCGATTTTGATCCTGTAGAGCAACATTCTAGCCTCCTTGCTCAACTTGTTGTTGTTAGAGGAAGGTAACCAGTTTTCTAAATAGATTCTTTCCAGAACAGAGATAAATGAAGAACAAAACTTCAGATCCATAGAACCAGTGGCTGGCCAAGTGTGATGTTTTTCCAAGGTTAACTCCCTAGCATTCTCATCATAGAGAACATTTACAAGAGTTTCAACCTCAACCCTGTTTCTATATAACACATCATTGATATCTGAAAGTGCAGGATGTTAGAGACATTGTTGAAACTAATGTTGCTACAACAATGCCTACAACATCCACCGGCACGATTTTATGCATACTAGGATTAATCGGTTAATTACCATTCTTCACTAACACTTACCTAGTTCCACGTGTGTTTAGTCTTTGTGTCTTGTAGGAGTCTTCTTATATCAAGAGAGACACCATCGAAATCATATCTCTACAAGAGATCAAGATTGACTGATTCTTGGAGTGAACAAGAAGCAAAGAGGTGGTTAAGATTGTTTGGACTCTTGAAGATAAGGATAAGCAACAAAACCCATGGGCTTGATCCGGTCAGATTGAACATCTATAAATATAAGATCGAGCTCATCGTGATGGGCACTTCGTGAAAAGCAAGAACCATTTCTATATCATAGATACTCTTCACGTTTTACTAGTCGTTGTAATCTTCTACCTGGGTCTCCTAGATAGAAAAATTTAGAATAGGGTTTTTCTATTCTGACTAGTTTTTGTGGTTCAAGGGCTCTTGAATCTTTTTGTACATCCATTGCTTATTTTAGTGGATATTTGCCGAGAGCCTTCGGCAGGTATATATCTATATACCTGCTATTATTTTCTTAATGTTCTATTTATTTTCGCTGCTTTGTTTCATACTCTGTTACACGCACTGTTGCACCAACATTAGTACCAACATTTGTGAAAACAACATATTAGTACAAAAGTCACGGTCCTATATTCTTTCAGTTGGTATCAGAGCCAGCCACCTAACTGATATGTGTGTTGGGCTTTTGTACTTGCTAATATGGATTCCAATAATCCACTTTTGAATAAGTTATCTATTTTAGAAGGTTCAAACTATCATTATTTTAGCATTCGTCTAAGGATGCATATAAAATCGACTGATACGCGTGATTGGAAGAGTTTTGTAGAGGGTTACAAACTTCCACGACAAAGGCCTGACAAAGACGGGGATGTTATTAACAAATCCGAATGTTCATGGACCGAGGATGACTGGAAAGAGTCCTCTTATAAGAAGACTCTTAATGAAATCTTTTGCAATATTGACCCCCACATGTTTAGGCTCATTCAAAATTTTACAACTGCTAAGAATGCTTGGGACATCCTACAAAATCATTGTGAGGGTGACTCAAGTGTACGTGAGAGCAAAACCAGGATGTTTCTAAGCAAATTTGAGACTATGAGAATGGAAGAAACCGAGACCATCAAATCTTATTATGAGAGGATCTTGGACATCTCCAATGAGTGCCAAATGCTTGGAGAAACACTCTCCAATAAGCAATTAGAAGGCAACTCGATCTCTGTCTTCTAGGTTTGTTACCGAGGGGTACATAATGGAAGATACTCAAAATAGCCACAATGGACTTCCATGTTCTCATGAACAATCTCAAAAACCATGAGATGTCTCTCAATGAGGAAGTACCAATAAAAAACAATGTCATTTCTCTTCATGTCAAATCCAAAGGATCTGAGGATTTCAGTGATGATGAGGAAGAACTGTCTCTGGCTGCCTTTCAAAGAAAATATGATTCATTAGTCAAAAGATTTAACAAAGGGAAATTCTTGGAAGGCTCGACTTCTCCATCTCCTCCTTCTGGTAGGCAAAATTATAGAAAGCCATTCAATCAAGCTAAACTTGATCCAAAACTCTTGGAAAAATTCAATACTTAGAGCGCAAAGGATGGGGTCACTACCAAAATGAGTGTGCAAACACTCTAAGGAAGAAACGAAAGTCGTTTTCTGTGAATTTGAATGAAGATGAGGTTTCAGACTATGAAGCCAATGACTCTGACAAATGTGAGGATTCAGATTAGCAGGTCATGGCTCTCTCAACTTTGGTTAATAGTCAGAATACTGAAAATCAATGTGTGAGTCACTGTGACAGTCACAGTGAGACCAATAGTGATAGGAACAATATTTGTGAACCTGTAGTGTATCTTGGATATGATGATCCAAATGATCCAGAGAACTATTTCTCAGATGACCATGAGTCTATTAACCACTTGAATATGAATTACCATTGTTTTCATGGATATCTTATGTCTGACATAGGTACTCATTTAGCTCAAGATGTAGGTCGTGATCAACTAATCCTTGAATTATAGGTTATGTCTGAAGATATTATGCTGAAGTACAAAGAGATGAAGAGGTATATCAAACCTATGGAGAAGGAGAATGTTAAACTCAAGGGCTCACTAGTTGAGTTAGAGGTCTTGTTGACCGAAAAGGATGCTAGGATCTAGGAATTGACCACCAAGCTAGAAAAAGCTGAGGGAATCCTAGCCAAATGCAATACAAGTACAGTTGCATTAAATAGTGCCATAGGACAATGTAATGAAGAGACTAAAGGTCTTGATTTCACAAATCCTAATGTGAATACCTCGACACCTGTTAAAGAGGAACAAACCAAGAAAACCTTTGTGTGTCAATTATGTCTAAGACCTAGACATAAGAAACGATATTGCTATCTTTTGAAAAATAGGGGAAAATCAGCAAGTGTTGCAACCACTGTTGCAACCAATGTTACCACAATAGTGGTAGCAACATCAGCTGAACAAAAGATGAAATATAAAGGCAAGAAAATTTGGGTACCTAGATCTCATGATAAACAGACTGAATTGAATCTGAAATGTAATGTAGTTTTATCTGCATTAAGTGATCATCATCAAACTGTTTGGTATTTTGATATTGGTTGCTCGAGACATATGACAGGAACTAAGAAAAACTTGATATACTTTGTTGCGCAAAGGACATGGAAGGTTACATATGGTGGAGGCTCGCAAGGTAATGTACTTGGTAACATTCTTGAAGGTTGTCCTCCCTTACATAATGTTCTTCTTATTAAGGGACTAACCACAAATCTTCTAAGTATAAGCCATATATGTGATGCTGGTATGAAAGTCTACTTTGACAAGGATTTATGTCTAGTGTTCAATAAGGTTTATGAGTGTATCATGACAGGAGAAAGATCTCAAGATAACTGCCATGTCATGACTGCTAATCCTGTGAATAACTCTATTCATTATGATAATTCTAAGTTTGCAAATAAGATTGCTGGTGAACAGGACTTTCGACCTCATAAGGAGAATATTAGACAATCAATGGAAAGGCTTGGTCTAGACTGCTCTAAGACCTGCACTTTACATATGGTCACTACTGTGAAATCCCAGGCCGATACCACTATGATTGAAACTATGATTGCCACTGTTGGACCAACACTGTACATGTCAAGAAGAGTTGAACTAATATGTTTGTCTGCCAGAAGATCAGGGAGTATGATCCTTGTGTGCTCATGTACAAGGTAGAAATCATATATCAATTCTATGCGCAGTACTTCAGCTAAATATATTTAGGAATACATGTTTGGAACCATAAGATCAGGATCATGCCATACTATGAAAAATAACAATAAACTCATTGGGCTTAATGACTCAAATTGTGCTATGAACACTGATCATTGAGGATGTATGAGTAACGGATGCTTTTATTTAAGGAGAAATATGGTCTCATGGTATAGCAAGAAACATCACTCCTATGTCGTATTAACTGATGATTTAAAGGGTGACTCTATGGGTAGTTATGTCACTCATCTTGATTGGGTCAACAATGTGCCACTTGGTGTCAACAATGTTATATCACAACCTTTGGAGTCGGAGGTTATGTTGGAAACACCTACTGAAAGTTTCTGGATAGAATCTCTTATAGAGGATATTCCACCATTTTGTACTTCTTGTTTGGCTATCGGTCATTCTTCTGCCGATTGTGGTCGTTCAAAGGTTAATGCACATGCAACGCAATTTGCGATGGACCGCAGTCATTCAAGACCAAGAATTAATGGTATGAATCAACGCACTATTGATAGATTTGTTCCCATGCAACGACATAATAAAGCTCATAGGCACACAATTGTTTCATCTTCTTCTGGTACTTTTCAGGAAAAAGGGTGTCGTTGAAAACACCGGAGTTTCTGGAAATCAATATGGTGCTTTAGCTGACGATAATAGATTACCGGAGGACGATACTTCCCCTCCTGCTCCGCAACTTCCTTCTACTGAAGGTGTTTCATCCCACACACCTGTAGCTAAGACTCTGGAGTGCTCTTCTTCGATTGCTTCCTTCTCTTCTACTGAAGAGACGATTTTACTAGGCCCTCATATTCAGGATTCTTTGGAGATGAATCATGGAAATTTGAGTAGGATGACTTAATCTTCTGAGCCTATACTGGAATCTGAGGCTTCTACTTGTGCCCTCAAAGCTATGCAGACTGTTGCTCTGGGGTCTTGGGGTGATATGGCAGATGACAGTACTATTATCATAGAGTCCATTTCTTTTCTTCCATCAACACTAACAAATCATGCACGTATAACTCGGTCTTCTAAGACCGTTCCTCCAAGTGTTTCCTCATGAATGTTCTTTTCTGGAACATTCGCGGGATAGGCAATGAGCCTTCTCATATTATGCTTCGTCAGCATTGTGTTGCTACTAGGCCACATTGGCTTGCTATTGCTGAGCTTAATGTACCTTCGGGTTCTATTTCAGAGGCTTATTGGAACTCTTTGTACATGAATCGTTGGTTGATGGTTCTCTCTCTTATGGAGGACATGGATTTTTGGGTCTCACATTTTTCGTGAGGGGAATGCTGTTGCTGATGCTCTTTCTAATCATGATAGTGACGGTTTCTGGTCCAATGCACCGGACTTCATTCTTCCCCATATTGGTAGAGATATGTCTTATCAGCCTTATTATAGGTTTACGCAACATTAACGCTAGGGTACTCTTTCCCTGCCATGGATTTTTCCCATTGGGTTTTTCTATGGTAGGGTTTTAACGAGGCCTACGGTTGCAAACTTGGGCTTTTTGCTCAAGGGTAAATGGGGGCTTTCTTTGTTCGCTTTCGCATTTGCATTTATTTCCTCTCTTGACTACCCGCCTGTGGGTTCAGCTTGAGAGCCTTCTTTAATTTCTTGTGGTACTTTTCATTTTCCTCTTAATACAAAGTTTAATTCATCAAAAAAAAAAGAGAATTCTTAAATTCAAATATCTTTTATAACTTGGTGTCTGTAGAGAATTGTGTGATCATTGCATCATTTGAACATTTGTTCCTTGGTTACTCATGATCTTGTATCTTATAAGTCCGAATTATGTTATGTATCGGAAATGTGTAGTATGATTAAAGTGCAGGGATAGGTATTGATTCATCTCGAAATTGATGCATGAGTGAAATGCATTTCCCAAAGTCCAAGGTCTAACGGACATTCAATGCTTGTAGTATTTAAATTGAGGAATGACTCTTTGACTTCCGGTTTCTTCTCCTCTGCTCCTCCTTATTTTTATTCTGGTTTAATAGTGTGGTTTTCCTTGTGTCTTTCACAATTCTTTACACATCCTCTTTCACATCAACTTCAATCTCTTCTCTCGGGTCTTCTCTCCTTGTGCATTCATCACACTATGGATCTCGTTACTTAGGCTGCCGAGGCACTTCGCCAACTATTTGCATCTCCTGTCTCTCCTAACCCCAGTACACTTCAGACTTCTCCCACCAACGGGTCCACTAAACTAAACTAAAGAGGATCTCCTATAGGAATCAAGTATCTGTGTAGGAAGAAGGGAACTCCTGGTTTCCTTTCGGAAGCTTAGTTAATATCGGCTGTCCCAAGCCCGAATTTAGGTGGAGACGATAGTGCAATGGAGGAGAGGAGGTATCTAAGCCCAAAATGAAGCTCAAAGGTCATGCTCTGCGTACCTTGTTTGCTCAATGTATTGCGCATGAGGAAGTGTCTAAGGAAGAACCAGCACCTGCTGCAAAAAGCCCAGATGATGTTGATGACACTGTGAATGACACAGTGGCTCCTCTGTGACAAAAACCTCCGGAGACCACACAGAAACCAAGGATATGGGAACAGATGATATGGAAGTAGATGAGTCGAATGCAGAGTCTATGGATGTCATTAACATGGAGGAAGGAAAGGAAAGATATCTCACCACCTGCACCTGCTCCTACGCCGACCTTCTCTGATTTCAATAAACCAGCCTACTCCATCAAATTCTTTGTGGAAGATAATGCCACTGACTGGCCCAAATTTATGAACAGGTCCATTTTCAATGAAACATACCTCGATGAAAAACTGCAGGGAACATCGTATCTTCCAATTCCTAGAGTCTCATGTACCAATGGTTATAGAGGAACTATACTGCAATCTGTCCAAAAACTTGGCACAGAAGACGCTCGCAAGTATTGGAAAACCTACTCCTTCAGTCCCAAGAGAATCAATGAATACTTGAGTGCACCTGATGTTGAGGAAACTGAGTTAGATGTGTTCATGGATGAGGTAGCTCGTGTGATCACTGGGTCTAAAGTCACAAAATGGTCTCCTGAGTTTAAGGCCAAAAACCTCACTCCCTCAATGATGGTTGTGTTTATCATCTCTACTCAAAATTGTTTACTTACGACCAATATCACCCTGGTGTCCAATTTACTGTTGTGCTTCTCTACAAGCTCAAACTGGGCCTGCCAGTAAATTTTGGAGCTAGGATTTTGGAAAATATTGGTAAGTTCCGGTCTTAGGGGGAAGTAGGAAACCTAATGTATCTGTCACTTTTATACCGGTACATCACCTTCTGGAACTTTCTACCTCGAGCAACTGAAGAACTGGTGGAGCTGTACAAGCCTTACTTTGTGTCTTATCGGATCTTTAGCTACAACAGAATTCAGGATTTACCCTGGGTCGAACATGTGGAACTAGTTGTTGAAGAAGTTTTTGAACCCACTGTGGCTGTCACATTGGAGTTGTCTTTTGTGCCATGGCCTTTAACCATGCCCGATCAGCTTATCATGGACCAGAATGAGGAAATAGATGGACAAATAATCCCTCTCCTTCATGAGTGTAACACATTGGTTTCTCTCCTTTCCTCACAACAAGGGGAGAATGAGTAGCTTGCTAGGAGAAACACCACCCTTCCATTCTGCCTTTTGTCCATTCCACCTTGTGTCTTCTATCTTTTTTGTCATAGTGTGTGCTTATGGTCCGTATGCCCTGTTTGTCTTTAGTTCTTGTATTATTGTTGGGTCTTTGTAGTGTCTTGTTTCGAAAATTCAATAAAAATAAAAGTTAAAAAATTCCAAAAATTAGTACTTATTCCTTATCTTCAATTTTATTTCTATATTTTTGTTTTTGTGTTTCTATGAGTGTTGTGAAGAAATGAATTAAGTTGGAGATTGAAAGTGCAGGATGTTAGAGACATTCAGGATATTGAGACATTGTTGAAATTAATGTTGCTACAACAATGCCTGCAACATCCACCGATCCAGTTTTATGAACTTTAGGTTTAATCGATTAATTACCATTCTTCACTAACACTTACCTAGTTCCACGTGTGTTTAGTCTTAGTGTCTTACAGGAGTCTTCTTAAATCAAGAGAGATACCATCAAAATCATATCTGAACAAGAGATCAAGATTGACTGATTCTTGGAGTGAACAAGAAGCAAAAGACTCTTGGTGGTTAAAATTGTGTGAACTCTTGAAGGTAAGGATAAGCAACAAAACCCATGGGCTTGATCCGACAGGTTAAACATCTATAAATACAAGATCGAGCTCTTTGTGAAGGACACTTTGTGAAAAGTAAGAACCCATTGCTATAGCATAGATACTCTTAACGTTTTACTGGTCTTTGTAATGTTCTAGCTAGGTCCTCTAGATAGATAGATTTAGAATAGGGTCTTTCTATTCTGAATAGTATTTTGTGGTTCAAGGTCTCTTGAATCTTTTTGTACATCCATTGCTTATTTTAGTGGATATTTGTCGAGAGGCTTCGGTAGGTATATATACCTGCTAAGATTATATACTTACTGTTTTGTTTATTTCCGCTGCTCTGTTTCATACTTTGTTACACCCACTGTTGCACCAACATTGGTACCAACATTAGTGAAAACAACATAGTAGTACAAAATTCATGGTCCTATATTCTTTCAATATCCCAAGCATCAACCCTGAACACATATCCTCTCAAGTAAACACAGTGGTGTTTTCCACCCCTATCTTTCCAAAATTTTCAAACAAATGAGTATAGAACTCTCTCACAACATTAGGTACAAAGGGCACATATTGAGTCACATAATAGTAGAGTTTTCTCTTTTTTTTCAGAAAATTCACCAGATTATAGTACTCAAGGGACTTTTCATCAATGACCTTCTTAATATCTATGAATCTATTTCCTAGAGTGGGATATTTAACTATATTAGCCTATGAATAAAAAGAGAAGTTAAGAGCATCACCTTCCCAATCAGACTCATAACCAGTTGCAGGAGCATTTGCAGCAGAAATCTCCTCTTGAGCAAGAGGGACAACTTCCTCCTCATCCATGGAATCCCTATCAGTGCCACCAGCAGACTCATCACCCTCATATTCCTCTATATCATCAAAGCTTTCCTCAACATCATGGGATTCAGAATCGGCTACTGATGTTGACTCGACATTATCGTCATCATCCATATGGTCACTTCATATTTCCTCAGAGTCACTTCCGTCTATCATATATTCTCCAACAAGAGTATCTTCAGTAGCTGAAGTCTCATCTCCTGAATCCTCAATTTCAATAACTTCTTTCTCCTTTTCAGCTACATTTTCCTCCTTTTGTTTAGCTTGAGCTTTCAAATTTCTTCACCAATTTCCTCAGATGGAATATCTTCCTACACATTATTCAATGCCGGAGGCGGAGAGTTTCTCGGGGAACCAACAGTATCCTGAGCATTTTCTCCAGTACCAATTAGACTCGTGTCATCATCCATGAGGTCAGACCCAAGATTGACAAGGGTTTCAACAGCTGTTCTCGAAAGATAAGACGGGGAAGATTCTACCTCAATGATTTCATGTTGAATTGGAGATGTTGGTACGGGCGAGGGAGGCTTTGAATGGACTGGTGAAGGGGTTTTGGCTTCAGACACAGATGCAACACCCAATTCCTCGATTGAAATTTCAAACTCAGGAGCTTTAGCACGAAGAGGAAGTGGGTAGGTTGTTTTGGAGTACTTGAGTAGAGAACTGAGAGGTTATGCAGGGTTTGACATGATTGATCGATGATTGTTGAGGAATGATGTTGACAGTAGTTTGGGCGGGAGTCAACAATGGTGAAATTGGATGAAGGAGGTGAACCATTTTGGTTCAGTGTTGGTAGAAGTAGGCTGTAAATGGGAGTTTCAGCCTTTTAGTGGGGCAGTGTGTAACCAGACATGTGGCAAAGAGTGGTGTTAGTGGGCTTTTTCTCTAAAAACCGATTTTGAAAAAGATTTGGGATGGGATTGTCTACCAAAGAAATAATCCTGCATATATGTAACAAAGCACAGAGCAATTTGTACACAAATGTTAATTAAGGATTAAATTTGGTTAGTGAAACAAAATCTGTCAAGTCAAGATAATGAGATAAATGGATAAATCCTAGGGAGGTGAAATTTATCTCAATCTAAATATGTGACAAGATATGCAAGAAACAGAAAGCACATTCCCATGCAGAAGGATATTGACTCCCCCTCAAACCCATACCAAAATCATTTATTCATCAAATATGCAACAAGTACAGTCAATGTTGACCAGAATATTGGCCCAACAATGATGACAACATCGGAAAATTAGACCATTCTTATTGTAAGTTAGTTAGTTACTAAGCCCCAAGGAATGCAGATTCGATTAACACCACTGATGCTAGAGGAAAAATAGAGTGTGATAGAAGGCAACATGACACACACCTAACATTGCCGTAGAAACAAAAAATAAATTGAAACAATAGCATGTGGTATTTTTCTTTCCTTTTCGTTTTTTGTTTTTGCATAGTGAATATGACACACATTGAATGCAGGCAACCGGAGCTCCATACACCCCAACAATATCACATATAGTATCAGTATAATAGTTGTTCACATAGGACTGAATGCAAGTAGCGAAAACTCCATACACTCCAGTTTCTAAATGCATGGACATTATATGTCTCACCTTTACAGAAACCACCCCAAGAAAACAATCACACCGAATGCGGGCAACCGGAACCACACGCACCCCAGTATGAAAGTAGACTGTATCTAGTAGTTCCAGTGCACAACCTCAACCATAAACAGTAAAGGGGTTAACATCAAATACGAATCAAGGCAGAGGAGTAAAAAGGCCATAAAACAACATCAATGGGTTTTTTATAAATCAAACACCCAAGAAACTCAATTCCCTTCAACCTTGTTTTCAAGTTATCTTTCAGACCCTAGGCATCATCACCCTGAGCTTCCAAATTGAGAATAAACACAGACAACACAAGAGCACACAGAGCACAACACATAGAAAGCAAAATAATTTAGAAAAAAAACAGCATCACTAAAAGACAGACTGTGAATGTTGACCATGATGTTATGTCAACATTGCAGCTAACATTGCAAATCAAAGAGTGCACATACCAATAGACTTTCTTAGACTGAAGAATCTCTCTTTATCCAGTGGTTTGGTAAAGATATCTGCTAGCTGGTTTGTGATTATGCTCTATGTCAATGGCATGCTTATTGACCATGTCTCTTAGAAAGATATGCCTGATGACTGTGTGATTAGTGTGTGAATGGTGAACAAGGTTCTTAGAAATATGACTGGTAAGGTTATCACAGAACATCAAGAGGGTATTACTTTCATGACCGTACTCATGCAACATGTTTTTCAAACAAATGAATTGAGATACACAGATTTGTTTCTTGCTATACCAAGGAGCAAGATTAGGATCAAGATAAAAGTAACCTCCACTATTTGATATCCAATCATCAAGATCATCAGCCCAATCAAACTCATTAAATCCCCCCATATCAGTGTTTGAATCACATGCTAAACATAATCCTAAAATAACATTTCTTGACACATACCTGGCACAATGATAGACTGGGAATATGATATCTGGTTTGGTGGCAGAGAGGTATAAAATGCTTCCAATCATTGATCTGTCCAATGTTAAGTCAACATCTTCCCCAACATCGATCTGGATGAGTTTGAGAGTAGTAGCCATGGGAGTGTTGCAAGGATTTGCACTGTTCAGTCAAGACTTTTATCAGATTCTTTGCATATTTCTCCTGTGATAGAAATTAGCCATCCTGTCTTTGCAGTCCAAAGAAGAAACTAAGTTCTCCAATTATGTTTATTTCAAATGTACCTGTCCTAGCTTGAACAAATTGATCTACCAAGAACTGATCAATCATGGTAGTGTTAGTTGAACCAAAAACTATATCATTAGCATAGGTATGAGTAATGCAAAGAGATTTCCCTTTCCTAAGGATAAACAAAGTTTGATCTCTCTCTCCTTTTTTTGAAGTCAAAGGCATCTAATAATTATGTCTGGACTTTCTTTAGACAACACAAATCCTTTTGTAGTTTAAAAACATTTTTAAGATGACTTGGATATTCAAAACCTTAGGTTGATTCACATCAACTTCTTTATCAAAATATCCATGTAAAAAGTCACCTATGACATCAAAGAGTCTAGGAACATAAATCCAAACTTCACTAGTTTTGAAATGATGGAGTTCATTTAGCACAACTTCAAACACATTTTCTAGTTCAGAAGAGAGACAAGGAAAGATAGACTTACAGATTGGCAGAGTGTAGCATACCTGACCATTGATTTGTAATTCTTTCTAGTGTTACCTCTTAATGTCCTTCCACTCGAGCTACCAATCACTTGAGTATTTGGATGATCTCTTTGAAATCCAGGTTGGGAATTCCTCCATTATTTGAGGTTTAGGTTCAAGTTAAGGCTCAGTAATAGGTTCAGAATCATCTGATAGTGATTCAGATTCTTCCTCAGGAATAGTGTCATCAATTGAGCTTTCAGTCAGCAATGTTGAACTCGATGTTGAGTCAACATTGTTATTAACATTGACACTATCTCCTTGAACTGCATCAAAGGACTCGGTTTCAGCTTCCTGTTGTGGTTCACTATGTGCATTTTCAGAAGTAGTACTTGTTTCCTGCATTGTACCTGTTTCTTTGTTCTTTTGTGCATATAGCTTAGCATTATCAAGAGTAACATTCACAAATTCTTGAATGGTTTGGGTCCTTGAATTATATTTTCCAAAATCATGGCTATTGAGAGATTATCCAACAAAGAGACCTTTCAATTCATAGAATTTGGAAAATGATTGATTCTCAATTTTGTTACCATGATCAGATCTAATCATTTTTACCACAGGAGAGTAGTGAGCACTAAAGCTAGCATGCATTTTCTTGAAAGTATGAAAAGTTGTAGATTTTTCTTTTAGAAAGTTTACCCAAGTAAAACTAGAAAGATCATCAACCATGACAAAGATGTACCATGTACCACCAAGACTTTCAACTACAGTTGGACCCATGAGATCCATGTGCAAGACTTCAAAGCAATTAAATGTACCTCTTTGTTGTCCTTCATTTTGATGAGAGGGATGTACAAATCTAGTTAGCTTACCACTTAGACAATCTCCACAAACATGTTTCCCAGTGTCTGTGAGTTCTGGCACTCCTGTGACTGCTCCAAGTTTGGACACCTGGATAGCTACAAGTTTGATGAGTTCCACCAGATTCCTAAAAATCACATGTCCAAGCTTATTGTGCCAGATCTCATTATCATCATTTGTTGCAAGGTTGCAGTTTTGAGAGGCAGTCATCACATAGGAGTTGTCTCGAAACCTTGTACATGTTATAACAACCATCTGATCTGCACAAGTGTAAACTAGACAAGAAGCTTTATCGAATTTAATTTCTATGTAATCATCACGCAAATGGTTTATGCTCACTAGGTTAGTTGTTAAGCCATCAACTAACAAATATTCTTGAGATTAGGATATCCTTCAATGAAGAGAGTTCCGTTTCCACGAATTCTGCTCTTGTAGCTTCCACCAAAAGTCACTAATCTAGACTCTTGAGACACATAATTGCTAGATGCTTGAGATTGTCAGTCATGTGATGTGAGCACCCACTTTCAAGGTACCAATTTCCTGTATTGTTTGGAGATATCAATAGAAGCAGCTATATTGCAAACAATCTTTTCCCTAGGAGCCCATATTCCTTAATGCTTATCTTTAGGATTTTTCTGAGTAAAACAACCACTACCTAAATGAGCTAGAACACAAGGTGTATCATTGAGAAAAACTTTCTTAGTACTTACCATTTTTGACTTAGATGTTGTCTCAACATTGGTGTCAACACTGGGTTTGTCACTTGCCTCAGCAGGTTCAGTTTGGATGATTTCCTCAGAAGTAGTCTTATCAGAGTTATGCTCAGTACTGGAGCTTTCTATCTTATCCTTTTTAAGATTCTTAGGTAGGCAAAGCAGTAGGGTTTCTTATGATCAGATTTATGACAATGTTGACACACAAGGGTTTTCTTAACTATTTCTTTAGGGGTATTGACCAGTTCAGAAAGGGGTTTAACTTTATCTTACATTCAGAGTTACCTAAATCACTTTTGCAATTCATGTCACACCCAAGTTTCTTTTTAAAGGAAGAGCTATATTGACCAGTGTATCCTAGACCAGTGGTGCCATCATTGTTCATATCAAGCATGTCATTCAGTTTAGAAATAGAAGAGTTTCATTCAAAGATTACCTTCTTTTCTTTTTCAAGCTCAGCAGTTACCTTACATAATTCAACATCCCTTTTTGTGAGATCTACTTCAAGCATGACGATGGTGGATTTATTGTCATCATTCTCCTTCTCTATTTTCTTTGAAAATTTCCTCAGTTTCTTAAATTCCTTGAGGCGTCCTTCATACATCAGTTGAATTTCTTCAATTTGTTGTTCATTAGTGAGTTCTTCCTCGAAGGGGATATATGCATCAAGGTCAATTGAACTATGTAGACACAAGACATTAGTAGAAACTGGTTTCTCAGGGTTAGTCCAGGATAGTGATTCACAAAACTGTGAGTCATCATAGTCAAAAATGACTACTTTCTTCATTGATGACTTCTCAATGTTGAAACAAAAGTGGTTGTCAACATCGTCTAGAGTTGAGAGCAGAGTTGTGGCATCATTGTCCTATTCGTGTTCATCACCTGAGTCATCACTGAGAGAAGCACGCAAACTCTTTTTCTCCTTTCGAAGAGTGTTAGCACATTCATTCTGATAATGAACCCAACCTTGAAATTAAAAAGATTCATATGTAAAAGTTGCAGTGGTCTAACACAAGAATGTTCGGTTTTGGACTTGAAAGAAGTCTTGGATTGTTTCCCCAATTGACAAGAAGAGCAGAGACCGTCCTTTCTGAATGTTGTTTTAGGTAGTCCAACCACTAACTCTTTCTTGGCAAG
>JAYMSP010000597.1:0-46114 GCA_036897095.1 Plantago elongata
ATATATATGTATATATATATATATATATATATAGGAGAGTTGGCCCCTAAAAAAAGATCCGACAGTGTTCGACTGGATAGTCGCATAAGCGGATACCAGAGAGAAATTAAAGAAAAATAATTTGACTTTCTGGAGTTTTTAGTGATAAAACAATTCGGAAAATCCTTTCCTTTCTTCAAAATAAGGTTGTGTTCTCTTCAACTTAGATTTACTGAACTGAAGTAAGGTATAAATTATAACTAAGTCAAGCTGAATTTGACTGAACTGAACTGAACTTAAGTGATTTTTCAGTTGAAGAGAACACAACCTAGGTGAAGTGCTATTTAGGTTGTGTTCACTTCAGCTGAAAATCACTTCAGTTCTGTTCAGTCAAGTTAAGTTCAGTTCAGTTCAGTACAGTTCGATTTAGTTATAATTTATACCTTATTTCAGTTCAGTACAGTTCAATCTAGTTCAGTTTAGTTCAATTCAGTAATTTCAGTATAATACAGTATTAAGCATCATGTAATACTAATGGGTTATAATGGCCTAATGGGTATATAATTTGGAGATAGCTACCTAGTTGGATCCCGTTATATGTCATTTTCTATGTTTTTTTATTAATCTATTTGATTGATTCATTCAATCTGATTTTTGTTATATTTTATTATTTTTGGCTAATTTGACTTGGGAAATTAGTTGGGAAGTATAAGTGATAGAAGACAAATGTACCAATATTTGTAGCAAATTCAATATGTTAAATTAATAATGTCTAGTGGTCCAATAAATACTTGAGAATGTAATCATTTCACCATCCAATATGTGCACAGGTCATAAAAATTGCACTAAATGTGCTAGTGATCATATGGAATTTCGAAACCGAATTTCTACATCATGATTTAATGATCCATTTTGTATTTATTTGCCCAAGTCACTTCCACATATTCATATTCCAATTTGCCAACATGATCCATCCATCTCACTGCAAATATTAAAATGAGAAAAAAATCCTCAATAATACAGGTGAGATAGATATACTCCTATATCTAGATACCAACATAAACCTACTTCATATAGGTATTGTTCATCATAATCCACATAAGTCTCGGACCACACTTAATTAATCCTAATTTGAAAAGAGACAGACACTGAGAAAGAAGGAAAAATGAGACAAACCGATCCATATATGGAAGATAGCCAGGTAAATTCCATTGTACATTAGGCTTTACACATCCAAGTACTCATTGTGAAATACATAAATGTTTTACAACCTAGTGTACGTATTAAAGAATTAATCACCATTCATATATGGCCGGGAATTAAGATGTCAATACCTAGCTAGTATCTGACCATCTAGCTACTTGAAATGAAACTGCCTTGCTAATTAATATGTACAAGCTGAAACTATACACCAAAGATATAGCTTAATTAACAATTAAGACAAATTAAAACCTGCTAGCTAGTAGCTACCAACTCTCAAACCCTCATGTGATGACTACAGTTAATGGAGATTAGCTATAAGTCCAATTCCTTGTTGTACTTGTCAGCATTTCATCTTCACTTGATCATCATAGCCAAATATCATCAGTACCCAAAAAGTCTACTCAAATCCAATCCTAGCTAGCTACATATATATAAAATTAATACTTCTAAAAACCACAACTATAGATTCATACATCTTTTCTTGATAAATGTGGCTTAGAGAGTGTTGACAAGTATTGGTTCACTCCATTTCTCCAGCATTTTTCGACATCATCTGCAATGTTCTTGGCATCGATGGATGCCCCAAGAAGGCCGCGTTTGGTAAACCCTACAGCGTATAACCCATTTTCACCTTTCCACCCGTTTGGAAATGGCTTTTTTGGGAGGCCATCTTTCTCTGAAAACATACTACTTTCCTGCAAGTTTGGAATAAACCAAGTAAATAAACCTTGAATTACCAAACATATATATATATATATATATATAGCCTTTCTTTGGCAAATTATTAAGCTAATATATAGTACCTTTAACCAGGATGGTACATTGCTTTTGTACCCTGTTGCTAAGACTATTGAATCAAACTGTTCAAATTTTCCATCCGTAAATTCAACCATTTGGTTCGTCAATTTCTTGATTCCTGGACATACCTGATATTAAGAAGGCGCATATTAGAACTTTTGCTCTAAGAAATAAAATACAGAAGGTTTCTAAAAGTATAAAAGTGAACTTTTTACCCATGCCAAGGACCATTAAACTTTAATAACCCATGCCGGTGACTTTATACAAGTTAATTAGTATTTTTAACTAAAGCAGTATACTTATATTAGTAGTAGAATTGAGTGTTTCCTTAAAAGACCAACTAATGAATGCCGAAAGTTACTAATTACTAAGTATTGAACAGGAGAATAATAGTATAGTATGCATACATACAGTTAAACCCACAAAAAGGAACTCTTTATCCCAAAGATTTGTTTGGTCAAAACTGGAGGTTTTTGTCACACAAACAGTTGGAACAGGCAGTATACCAAAACTTGGAATCCTCAAGAAACAAAAGCAAATCAATGATTGATTAAAGTAGGTAAGAAACTTGGGTAACAATACAAAACAGCATATCATATCTTATCGATGCTCCCATGATATAATGTGAATGGGATACATGAACCATAGAAACAGACAATGAAAAAGTTATATATACTATAAGGTTACATGGTTTCATTATATTGTACCTTGATGTCTCCACTTTTGATCTTGTCAAGTGTCCCAACGTCCAACACCGGTGTTTTCCCGGTCATGCTTTTAAGCTCGAGTGGGCCCAGGGCGGGCCTGTCTAGTCCAAAATGACTTGTTTCACCCAGAATGAACCATGATAGCACTAAGAGAAGGCGATCCACCATGCGTATTGGTAGCCACTTGAGCAACCACATGGACAACCCAAAAGTTGATTTCCCAAACATCTCTCGTGGTAGAATGTGCACCTAAAATTTAAAGATGGATTAAGATTGGTCATGCCTCATGGGAAGAAAGCATATGGTAAAAGTTATTGGTACTAAAATAAATTTGAATCAAAAGGAATATATATCATGAAATCATTGCAAAGGAAGTTAATGGGATGTGATTAATATTTTAGCTACTACAACTTTTAGTTAATGGGGTAACAATATAATTACTTACTCCCACCTATTACTATTACTATTACTATTACTGCTAGATAGATAGCGTAGTCCATTCATTTACAATCAAATCAAAACAAAATTGTTTGTGTGATGCTTGTTTCACGCATGCTTGAGTATTCCAAGAAAGTAGTGAGAACAAAAACATTAAGGATGTTTCTTTCTTTTTATCCTGCAACTAAAAAGGAAGAAGATATCTATCTTGTACTACTACTACTACTATTGCTTGTGGTGTGGACATTAGTAGTACTAGTAATTAATTATAGTTTAATTATTCAAAAAGATAATGGGGGTTCACTTTGATTATTGTCATCAATCCTTTGGAACTTGAACTAACAACTCAAAAATCAGTTGAAAAGAGAGATCTATCCTCCTTTTTCGAGATCTCCAGCCTAGCTAGCTAGCTAGCCACTCTCATTATTTTACAAATTCAAATTCATTCTCAAAAGGAAGAATCACATTTTAGGGTTTATCCTTTTCCTTCCAAAAAAGGTAAACATACAAAGCGAAAACATGAAGCATAGCTTCTACATGAAGTTTCAACTATTTAGTAACACTCGTTTATGTATTTATTCTTAGGCCGTTAGAGATCACCCCAATTCGAATACTACCCTAGTTTATCATTTCCATACTCATGCACAAATTTGTAAACAAAACAAAGCAAAAATCTCTACTTAGATTTGCTTTCCATGTAAAAATCAACATGATAAAAATTAGTAGTAGTAGTAGTTGTGAAGTATAATTCCAAGTGTTAGAGGTTACTAACCGTATCTCTGACGACAAGTGAAGGTCTAGCATTATGGTTGCAAAGATCCAAGCAAACTTCCATACCCGAATTCCCGCAACCAACAACCAAAACCTTCTTGCCCTCAAATACTTTTCCACTCCTATAGCCACTGGTATGCACCACATCGCCGCCAAAATCCGCCACACCTTCAATCGGTGGAACGACGGGCTCAGCATTCTCCCCGGTGGCGGCAATGATCCAGCGCGACACATATTCTCTCCCTTCATCAGTCCTAACCCTCCAGACATTCCCATCATGGTGGCACGTGACAACCCGTTGGTCGAAAACCGGCTTTATGTGGAACTTTTGGGCATAGTTCTCCAAGTAGCTTATGAACTGCTGCTTTGTAGGGTAAGTTGGGAAATCAGAAGGGAAGGGCATTAAGGGAAGTTCACAGAATTGCTTAGGCAAGTGCAGTTTGAGCCTGTCGTAGGTTTTGAGCTGCCATAAAGAGGCTATGCAATTGGATCTCTCCAAGATTAGAGATGGGATGGACTTCTGTTGCAAGCAGGCTGCCGCCGCAAGGCCCGATGGGCCTGCTCCGACGATGATTGGGCCCGGAATGAATATGGAATCCCGGAAAAAAGGATCATGGAGGGACTTTCCTTGTATTTCTCGAAAATAATCCATATCGATGATGATCGATGTTGTTTGATTCTGAATTGTATTGTTGGATTGGATGAGTAGTAACTGGGATAGTTTGTTTGTTGTTTGTTTATACTGAGTTTGTATGAATCTGAGCTATTTTGCTCAAAGATTCAGTCAGTATCAGAGTTAGACCCGGATAACATGTGGTCGACCTAAACACAAATATATATGGTGTATTGTGTTTTCTGTTGCAACTAATAACTCATTTATTTATATCATACTGCGATAGCTAGCATGATATAAATACACAAGAGAAAATACATATATATAATAAATTATAAAGAAAAGGGATTGGAATATTGTATATATATCTACTAGCTATATCTTGATCAGAGTCCTGAACAAGTGGCCAGAGTGGAGTGGATTGAGTGAGAACGAACGAACGTACGAGATGTAATTCTTATCCACAAACTAGGTTAAAATTGATACTAGAATCATGAATCTGGATATACTATTTGGTTTGTAAGAAGAAGAAGAAGAAGAATTATTATTTATTAGCTAGGTATTGTGGAGTGACAAAATAGAATAAGGATCAACATGACTACTTGTGTAGATCTTTTTAACAAACTCACCAATTATCTTGGCATTCGGGGTAATCAAATAAAAGAAAATTTTGATCGGGTGGGTATTTATTTATTTTTATTGATGATGATTTGATGACAGAAGGATTGTGTTGTGTTGTGTTGTTTTCCTTTGTATAGAAGTGAGAATTGAATGGATTATGGGATTTTGAGGGAAGGTAAAATTGAAGTTAACGAGGGTGGGTTATATATAGGGTGGTGGTGTCTGCCTACAACAAGGTGGGGTATATATGTATATACTAATTGGACCTAGCTACCTACACCTGCACTTTGTCACTAGCTACTAGGCTGTGGAGATTAGTAATAGTATGGTACTAGTACTACTTATGCTAACTAATTTTTTTATCAACTTAAAAATTCAGTTACTTATTAATTAATCAATCTTTGATTAATGTGTGGCCTGTGTTATTAATTAATTATTATTTAAATTAATAATTAAAACTGTATTATTTTCAACTGAAAATCACTTCAGTATAATTCAGTTCGGCGTAATTATAATTCATATCTTACTTCAATTTAATCTTGTTCATTAAATTTCAGTTATATGGAACACAACGACTTAAGCATGCCTCGTAATTGCATCATATATATATATATATATATATATAGCTTGCTTTAGCCATGCCTCGTAATCGCATCATAACTAATTAATTAACTAGCTCGTACTATTCCTTTTGGGATTAATTAGAGACCGAACTGAGCTTGTTCGAGATGGGTATGTTATGTTACTGTGACTTGCTTCTGGTGCTTTATGTTATGTTTTATGATACTTATACTATAGCTTAAATCCAAATAGATTGACATGTTTATTTAGGATTAATAAAGAGAAACAAAGAAGTTGAACATTATTCGTCGTGAATTTAAGCTTCATCTATTTTGTATTTTTTATTGGACGTGAATATAGTCAGTCATACCGCCTGTAAAAATCCTGTGTGAGTTGTTCGTATGGGTTTTGTATGCTTGATGGTTAATTTTTTGTCATTCAATTAGTATTGGGTTGTGATTAATATTGGATCGCTCAAGGACGACCAAACTCCAAATAGTAGTACGTACTGTATTAAATATAAATATACAATGCTTGGGGAAACCATGTAGTGAGGTCACTACATCTGTCACGACCGAGATTTATTAAGCTAGTGATGTTAAACAAGCTCATAAAATACAAAGGTGCATCATTCAAAAGGAGATTCAACTACATCACCTTTGGTTTTTCTTTTCTTTTCTTTAAGTTATTATTATTCTTAGGGTATAAATGGTCTATAAGTACGTAGTTAATATATACTGTATGTCGGCCTTTATCACTGGCAGGAAATATTGCTCAAGTAGATCCAACTGGGTTGGACTAAATTCATATTGGGCTGGACATGTATGCCTTGTCTAATTCGATATATCTGGATGTGCCGTTTTTACCTCTTTCTTTTCTTTTACAGTTTTCTCCCTTTTATTTATTGAAATAACTGAAAGATTATTCACGGAAACATTTTCAAGCCATTATCATTTGGACTAGAATTACTTGTTAGTTAATTAGAGTTCAAACAGTCAAAACTAAGAACAATGTAACAAATTAAAAACTTCAATTTTTTCATATTCAAATATGAGAAACGTTGAATTAAAGAAGAATGTTATGGAATCTTTGTTGTATGCTTGTATAGAGCTTTATACTTTGGACATCAGTATATGGTCTATTGATGATGTGTTAGATTATAGTTCATGTACTTCGCTAGTGAATAAGATAGTGCATGGAAGTGCAATAATTAATATTAGACCAAAAAAACTATGCATGCATATGTTGGTTGTCCAAATAGCCATCCCATGTTAATTAATGTGGATAAATATATATTATTAAGGTTATGTTTTATTTAATTAAATTTATTGAACAGAAGTAAGATATAAATTGTAATTAAGTCGAATTGAACTGAACTGAACTAGACTAAACTGAATTAAACTGAGGTGATTTTCAGTTTAAGATAACACCGTCTATATATAGTTTTAGTTTATAAGAAGGTAGTTGCTTTCCGATCCCATCATTGTCTAATTAATCTTTAGCTCTGTGGAGAAGCCATGAGACAATGGAAGTTGCACTTTGACCTTTGTACATGTGGGCTTGAATGAATAAAACAAGTTAATTAGTGTTAGACCTATCCAATATATATGCGTCAATTTGCCAAGTGCATGTGTTAATTATATATGTCATCGTCATTCATAGTGATAGTAGTACTGTTGTGTCTGTTTACCGCATCACTATGCATCACTTTGTTGCTTAATTAGTTTTCTCTCTTTAATTTGTTGGACGACACGTCGTTACCGCAAATTAAACAACCACCCTATAGATGAACAAAGATCAATATTAGTTGAATGGGCAGCAGTACTTCACTGCTTTAATGATTCATCACTTATTTTTGCTCTAATCCGGCCAATATACTTCAACCATTGTGATCGAGTAGTCGAGTACGTACGGTACTCTCTAAATAATTAGTACTTGCCTTGCCTAGCCTAGCTAAAGGGATCGATCATTGCACGTTAATTTTATCCTCTTGACTTTCCACTCCCAAAATTAACAATGGCAAGTTACGCGCACATTAAATATTTTAATAACCTACATTGTTCATTTTTAAGTTAAAACTAATAGATTCTAGGATTACCTCACAATCGAGATTCATGTAAAAGTGATCAGATCTGACACTTAATTTAGGGGGCTGATTGGAGTAGCATCCAAATGGACATTTGGATGCTACTCCAACATTTTATGTTTGGCGTGGCACTCAAATGCCAAAGACTCAAATGCTTCTACAGTAGTAATATTTTTTTCTACATATATAACAAACCTATAATACCCTATTCAATTACAATTCTATACCAAACACAATTTCAACAATCCCACTAAAATGCCGGTCACTATTCAGACATTTAAATCGTGGCATTTAAATCGCATGCCAATCAGCCCCTAGATCATACATGTTATCGTCAGTGACAGGTTCATAGATGTCTCGCTATATAATATGAAATTGTTTACTTCCGGCTGAACATGCTACATGGAGTTGCTTTGAAAATCATTTAGAATTTGTGGTATGAAAAATCATCAAGTCCTTGTATGCCGGAGCGATTATCAATTATCGATGACATATGTTTCAACAAGACTAAATTGTTTGTTTTGAGTCGAAATTCTCACATGTAAGTATTAGCAAAAGGTATCAAAAGTGTTACATTTCCTTACTTCATAAGCATAAGTCATTACAAATCGCCTAAAAGTATTCATATAGTGTGAGAATGTTTTAATACCATTCGGGGATAGTTACCACTTACCTGAATAAACTATCGGCCGTTTGGCAATTCAAAAGTAGATTGGCCCGAATTGAAGTTTAAATTTCTCGAGCCAATATGATTGATAAATTTTCAATGCTTATAGGTAAAGTTACTAACAAGCGGTAGCTATTGAAATGAAATGAATGGAACAGACGACAAAAAAGCTCAATGAAATGGAGTATTTTTAAGACTTTTAAGTTTATTAGATCAATTATTTGTTTACAGAACAAAGTCACGAACCTAAAACTAATTACGGTTCTTCGCACACACGTCTTCTTTTTCAGAAAATTTCTAATCATGCATGTTAATAGTTCGGGTTGGACCGGGCTTTTGGAAGACAGACCATGTCCAAGTCCAACTTATTGTCCGTGTTGGGCATATAATAATCTCTTGAGTTCAAATCCAGTCCATGAGCCTATATTATATAGTATCAAGCCCGAATTATCATCTACAGCGTGATATTTCGAATTCTTAAATGAGGTCTGCAGTTAATTTTTTAGATCATACAGTTATAAATTATCTAGAATGACAAACAAGGGTGTCACATACCTAATCAATGTGTGTTACTGACCAGAAATTCTATTAAAAAGTCATGGACTTGGGCTATTTAATAATATAATATTTCGTGATGGAGATGGATTAGGTGCATAACTACATAAAGATAGTGTCAGAGTAAAAATAATAGTGCCAAAAGTAATTTTTGATTTGTGAATTTAATATATGTCAAGAAAATATTTATTATAAATATCACAAATAGCAAAAATTGCTTTTGCTACCAACCAAATCACCCTTACAATTACCACCACCACCAACCAAATAAGTACTACTCCTGGGTAATCCACAATTAAATTCCAAACTAGGCTTAAACTACATATATAAGCACCCCACACTTTATGCATTTATATAATCTTAGGTGATTAGGTCTAAGCTTAGACAGTGGCCTGGCTCCGCTCAAAGATACAATCTTAGTTCCCAACTGACTGGAACAATACAAACAAAGTGTAATATTTTTATCAGGCCATATATTTTTATCGTGTATGTGTAATTAATATCAACTCCTTAATTAATTCAGTGATCATGATTACCATCAACATTAATGTTTGCTTCCCAACTAAAGAAATCCTTTTCCATATTCGGATCAACTTTTCCAATTAAAAACCTACTAATTCTAATTTTCCATATATTCAACATATATATATATATGTATATTTCACCTTTCCATTATATATACTAGCTCTAGGTTAAATTCTTATTTTATAATATTATTTCATTTTTCTTAAACTAGAAAATTAATGATATTATTTTCAGCTTGCAAACTTTTATTTTTTATAAAAGCATAATTTAGTATAATACGTCGAAGCATATGCAATATAAAGTTCGGCGGTAGATGATAAATAAATTCGTGAACCAATATCTAGAAGAAAAAAATGGAGACGCCATGACAAACAAAACGTTGTTGTAAAAAAGTAATATTATAAGATCATGTTTACCACTAATTTTAGTTAGATTTTCGGTTCAATGAGCGTTTTTAATAAAAAGTTCGTTACGTGAACGCGCACCTTCTTAAATCATTTCGTTGGAAAGTTAGCTGGTCGAGAACCTAATCAAATTAGCTTATTCGAAAAAGAATTATCATTTAATTTTTCAACTACCGTCTCACATCTCAGTTAATTTTATTAAATAAAGGTTAAATATAATTAAGCTAGCTTAGCTAGGTCATATATAATAATTAGTTGATCTAAGTCCTGCACAAATTAAATTGCATGCGCATTTCAAATTTTACCTTTAAGTGACTTTTAATGTCACTCGATCCACAAGCGTGGACTTTATTCAAGTCGGTGGCTTGGCTAGCTAGCAATTACTTGGATTCGAAGGCACAGATTACCGTAGCATATATAATTAACCGAAAGTAACCTACTCTAATCAAGACGACACGATCAAACTTCAAATTAAGTATTTATGGTTTGAGGTTGGTAGGATTTAGGCACTTGTGTCAAAATTATTTTGTCTCGATCACTAATTTTGTAATCATGAGTAGTTCCATTTGTATGGAGGAATATTAATTATTATTTTTTTAAGCGGCTAAAATTTTATTAATACGAGTCAAGAGTACAAGGAATGCTCTCAACCAAACAATTACAAAGGAAAACGTCCAAACCATATCACTAGTGCTAGATTACATCAATCAAACGTCTTAAACCGGAAACACTCAATAAAGTTTACACAACTCCCTATCTCCACACCAAAATGCTCAACCATCAAGAAATGCACAGTGTCCATCACTACCAATAAGAATCTTCAAACTCAGTTCCAGTTTCATACTATGAAAAATTCCACCATCAATTTCTGAACAAATTCGGTAGTGTCTATTTTACCGAATTTCGCACTATTAATTATAATATCTAGTTTATTTTTATTGAGAATTGAAGTGTTTTATATTCGTAGTTGATAGACTATGTAACCCTAGTTAGATTAGACATAGCTATATATATTAAAGTTCTAGTTAAATTAGTCTTATTCTTCTAATTCCTAATTAGATTAGACATAGTTTTTTATATTTTGTATATATACCCTACATCATTTTATGAATAAACACGATTGATTATTCAATAATCTTACATGGTATCAAAGGGCCATACCAAATCTGGCCTCAATGGGGTTTTCCACCACCGTGGGCTATGTCGTACTATTCTTACCCCCACGACAGCTTGGAATCCGGCCCAACACCGTCCTCCACGACTCGCACAGGGTTACACTGTGCAAACTCCGGATGAAAACTGGTATATGGACTTTGGCGCTTCGTCCCACATGACCACCAATCCAGGTACTCTTTTGTCTTATTCTTCTTCGAGCAAACATACTGGTATTATTGTCGGTAATGGTAGCAGTATTTCAATTCGTGGCTTCGGTCATACTTCTCTCTCTCTCTCATCCAAATCTCAACTTTCGACTCCCCAACGTTTTGCATGCTCCTAATCTAGTCAAAAATCTTATTTCAGTTCGCAAATTCACCACCGATGATCATGTTTCTGTTGAATTTGACCCTCACGATTTTTCTGTTAAAGACCTCACAACGGGGAACCGTCTAATGAGATGTGACAGCACCGGAGACCTCTATCATGTCACTACGACAAATAAAACTACCCCACCCACCACCTTTCTCGCTGCTACTCCAACAATGTGGCATTCTCGGCTTGGTCATCTTGGCGATGATGTTCTTCATTCTCTTCGTTCTTCCGATTATATTCGATGTAATAGAACTAGGAATTATTTTTATCATTCTTTTTCCTTTAGGAAAACACATTAAATTACCATCCCAAGATTCAAAGTCGTCTACTATTATGTCTTTTGACATAATTTACATTGATTTATGGACATCACCTATTTTAAGTTCTTCTGGACATCGTTATTATTTTTTTTTCTTAGATGACTTTAGCAATTTCTTATGGACCTTTCCTATCTCCCACAAATCACAAGTTTTCTCTATCTTTCTCTCCTTTCAAACTCTCATTCGAACACAATTCGAAAGGGACATTAAAACTTTGCAATGTGATAATGGTCGTGAATTCGATAACAACCAGTTTCGGTCTTTTTGCACCTCGCATGGCCTTTTCCTTCATTTTTCTTGTCCCTACACTTCCTCTCAAAATGGTAAAGTTGAACGCAAAATTAAGTCCATAAATAACATTATGCATAATATACTTACCCATTCATCTACCCCTCCTTCTTTCTGGCCTCACACCATAAATACAATTATGTATCTTATCAACATATTATCATCCAAACTTTTAAAATTTCAATCACCTACCCAAATCACAGCTCAATCCATCAACCAATTTTGTTATTATTTTGGAGTTGGACTCCATGATCCAACCCTCCTTTTTCTTTCTTTTAACATAATTGTTTATTTTTAAATTAAAAGTGATTTGGGACGACTGTCTACACTCTACAGTGAATAGTCCTGGAATTGGTTGCCATATAGGTTACGAATTCGGTTGCATTGATTTTCCTGGTATCATTTTCAATTATACTTGACGTTTAAAAGTTCCTGCTCATTATTGCAAAAGTTTTTTATAGTGATTTCTCTACTTTAATTTATTCGCAAAACTTATTTATTAGGGAAAAATCAGAATGAGAATCATGCCTAGCTCCACTCTGAAGTTTTCCTTTTGTCTCTATTAAGTTTTGGGTTTTGGCCATTTAACAAATAGTAGTTTCCTAGCTAAGTATTAGTTAAGTTTGTCTGAAGGATTGACAAGATGGGAGTAGGGTCTTCACTTTAATCCATGATAAAACCAATTATCTTTTCTTTTTTTCGCTAGTGTCCACTGATCTTTGATCATTTAAATTAAAATGGTATATCTATTACATCTTAAACGCAATTTCTTGGTATAGCAAATTCGAATAATGGTCTAGCTAAGCTAGCTTCAACTTGATTTATGAGCCCAGACTTTGTTAGGTTCACTTATATAATAAAGTGAAGACATCACTTGTAAATATTTTTTTATTTTATATAAGAATTGGGTAACTCTATTCACTTAATTATAAAGTCTTATAATAGGTAGAGGAACTCATTTCCACGTGATATTAGAGTCCATATGTGCATGATTATTGTCACATATTGAATTCAACTATTATCACGTATTGAGTTCTGAGTCTACGAGTTCTAAAGAAAGAGCTTGTTTAATTATGAGGTAATAGGTATAAGATTACCACCACCAAGTTGCTTATAGCTCGCTTGTTAGAGAGAAGTAGATTAGGATTGTTTACTCTTGTTAAGATCACTATTGCTACCTTCTCTAGTGTTTGATTTGTTCACATCATTTACAATAATATGATTTTATATTTATTTTTATTTTGTAGGAAAATTAAATCACTTATATGAGGTTAGTACTCCCTAAATTAACCACGCACCATCTTGTCAAACTTAAATTAACCATGTACAATCTTGTCAAAGCCAATGAAAAAACTATGACATATTGATAGAATTTCGTCTTATATAGCTTAAAGTTGTACGGGTGGGAAATTTGTATTATTTATATTAATACTCCAATCCTCATATATATATTTGGTCGATTTCAATATTTTTAGGGATTATTCGTATGAAAATTTAATACGGAGCGAAATAGTCTCCATGGAGATTCAAATTCAGGTAGTCATGAACCAGATATTCTGATATTATGATAGAATATTATAGCGTTTAAAAATTAAAACTTATAAAAAGGTGTGTAAATTGTAGTGTAAATCATTTATATTAATAACACTCCAATACATGCATATAAACCATCTCAGCCAAAATTGCTTCATTTTGGATGTTACCCTTATTGTTATGGAACTAAAGGACGATCCTACTTAAGAAAATCAAAATTAGTGTCGGGCAAATGTGGAAATCATATTGGCATTGTGCTTTGGCATCAATCACCAAGTAAGAATCCAATTTGTTATTAGAAACTTTGTAAATATTTAAATAGGAAATCAATAATTGATGAGTGGATGACACAAACCCCAATTAAATGAAAATGGAGATAATTAAAGAAGGTAAGAGAGTACATGCATTTGAATATTTCATAAGGAAAAAGGAAATATTTAGTTCCACCTGAGTTATTATATTGCATTTTCCAAATGAAAGTGATTAAGTGCGCCTTTTCCAAACTTACATATGGAAATGAAGAAGGCACCTACGGTACTGCTGAAAAGATCAGGAGCTAGGTAGCTACTTCTGTTTTTCAGTTTGATTCTATATATGTCATCAACTCAAGTGCTTCTTCCTGTAAGCATCTGCACGTATACTATATATAAATTATGTGCTGTACTTCAGCTTAAATTTCTTAAACCTTTGAAATCATTTTCAATTATGTACTGGAGCATATGCTCAAAGCTTTAAACTCAAGTGGTTCCTGTAAGGGTGTAATGCGGCTTCTTAATGCATGGATTGTGATATGGATTTGAATTTTTTGTTAGCTCTAATAGGTCGGTTTCGAATTACCTTTAACTGTTTTGAAAAAAGAAAAAATTTGATGACAGATGATTAATATACGTTTTTTCCTTCTAACATAACAAATCGTTGTATAATAGTTGGTTTTATATTTATTTTTAGCTACTCAATCAAATCTAAAATGAACGGGTGATTTTTTAATTAAATTGTAAGTTGTGTTAAATTATTTAATAAGTTTTATATTTCGTTAATATAATTGCATGAATAATCCTGAATTTTAATGATATACTAAGACCCATCAATAATTTTAATGATATACTAGGCCCATCAATATTGGGCCTAGTCCAGTCGGTAAGTAAGTTCGATCAAGTCCTCCGACCCAATGGACAAATTGATCTTATATACAGTACTCAAGTTTTAATTAATTAATTATTAGATAGATTAACCAAAATCGTTAACAATGGCAAATGTCTCGTGCTTTCAACGACAAGTGTGTTCCTTTGTCAAAATTTATATGAACTTAACTTGCTCTAGCTAGCTAGATTAGTATTAGTATAATTACAAAATAGATCTAATGAAATCTTTTTGTGGATCAGTTAACCAAAAATTAATATATATGTAGTTAAGTAACATGGAATTTTTATGATAAAATAATATTCACACTACTCGTTAAAATGAGATAGTAATTGTGCAACCATTAAAATTTAATCTCAACTGTTAACTTTACGCACGACTATTTTAACTACGTACGACAACTCAAAAAGTAGTCGTATTAGTTAAATTACAAATCTAACTCCTAACTTACAACAATGACTACTCCTATCCTGGTGTAAATACATCCCCAAATTCATTAAACATTAATTTTAATTTCTAAAATTTAAACATCATTAGTTAAAAAAATGAACACATAGGTATATTTTGAGTATTCTTTTTCTCCATATTTTGGTTGTCATACTTTGGTATCTTGTTTTACTTGCCAAAAATGAATCATCTTTCTACTAAAACAAAAATTAGTACCTTCATGTCCTATCCAAAACGTCTTCAAATTTTTTACCCAAATCATTTTAAGAAGTGTAATTCTTCAATTCAAGAGCACTTTCCTGAATTGTAAAATTTTAACCACTAATCTCTATCATCCACACATCTAACATTAATTCCTGAGGACATTAATGAATCTATTAACCCAGATTTGTAATTTTGGAGGGGGTGCTCTTCATTCGAGGAAATTTGGCTCCATTATAGCACCTGAAAATTCATGTCCAATCAATGGAGATTGGAGAAAGAGTTTCTATATATGTCCACAGTTGACGCCCATCAATTGAACATCACAAGAAAATGAAATGAAATGGGAAGTATCTTTCTCAGAAAATTTAGACGCAGAAGAAAGTAAATAAATTATAATTTTATTGAAAGGAAAATATATAGTGGTAATTAACATTAAGAGAGCCAAGTAACATTGTAGAAACAAATTGAGTGATCGATCTGGTGCTTCTTATTTGGAAGGATCATATCGGTCAAAGATTTAGGCTGGTGCATGCATGTACGTTGTGATCGATGGAGCTGACAATCAAAGTGAAGCCATTGGTGCACCGTACAAATTCTGTCACTCAACCCTAATTTTTGATGTTAACTGCTTACCTCCCAAAATTAATGTACTAGCGTCACCTTCGCCTTCTTAATCACATCTTTACCACTTGTTTATTTCATCTCAAATTCATCATCTCAATATACCACATACAATTCAATGTAAAATATAATAATTTTCAAAATTTAACAAATTATTAATTTGATGGCCTCATGTTTTTTTCCGCTACCCATCCGCAAGACTACAACCCCTAATAAATTTTGGGTAGTTGTTAGTTTAGAGTTGCATCTATTTATCAATCTTTTTAATCAATTTCTTGATTTCACATCATAGCTAGAGTGACCTGACCTGACCCATCCATAATGTTTGCAGTTAGTAATTCTAGAAGACTATAAATATGAGTAATTAACAAGTATAGGTATACTAGCTTAGATATGATTTTAACGAGCAACAATTACTAATTATATGCACCCGGCCCGCAATTGAAGACCATATATATAGCCCATACAATTTAATATTAATATTAATATGTATGTAAGTTAGATTAATTTCTATGCTTCATTAAATTGCATCTGTCTAATTAATAAGTTACGTACGTACGTATGTATGAAGCCAATAAATGTAGTGCACAGGAGTGAGCCAAATGTGGTTGAGTAGCAAATTAAGTAGCCATAAATTTTGGGCCATGTGTTGCTTTTTCTCACACACTCACCCAACCATAACACCATCCTACCATAGTAAGAAGAGTATAACTTATTCACTTCACTTCATCTTACCTAACCTAACTCTTCTTCTTAATTTTGTTTCGTCTATATATAAGCCAGCCAGCCATATATGTTTCCATCCTTGTATTCATACAAAAATCATTCCCTACCTATATAGCAATATTCCAAATCTTCTTAATTATGGCATTCAAGTTCATCGCTTTACTATTCCTTCTCATAGTAAGTACACGACCTATATTAATTTCTTCTACCATGCGCGCGATGCCATTCACTACTTTAATTTCAATATGTTCATTTCACAAGCTAGACATTAATTTTTCATCCATTTTCGATCGGCAGGTGGCTGCAGCAGTCGTAAGCTGCAATGGAGTTGTCGTCTCTCCTGCGGAGCAGGAGAAATACTGGAAATCGGTGCTGCCAAACTCCCCAATGCCTCAAGCTGTCAAAGATCTCCTGCTAACACCTACAGGTATCTATATTAATTATATATATTGTCCCCTTTGTTCCATATAAATTTCACATTTCAATGTCTAAAATGTTGAATTTCTATTTTTTTGCATATTCTACAAACATATGTACTTTATTTCCATCAACTTCCACACCACACCATAATTAAGTGACTGTTTGGTATACAATTCAAATTGGCTTTTAAACAGGCCATTCGAATTGACAAAAGCCAATTCAAATTGTATACCAATCCGTCGACACACGGGGTAGCTGTAGACTCTACCTTATCATATAAACTAGTAGATGTACCTCAAATGTTCGAAAGGAAGTAAAAGAAAAAAAAGAAGTTGGACTATGAATATGACCCATACCATACTGAATTACTGATTAAATGAACTTGTCGTACTTTATAGTTGGTTAAGACTGACCAGTTTGACTCTAAAAATCAGTCAATATTAATACTTCCATAAATATATATAGGCATACTTCCAGATTGGCAAAGATAACATATCTATGTTTTGGAAATATATATGCATACACTTCCATAAATAACTCTCCTGTTTTCAACAATAGAATGGGCAGAAGGCAAAAGCACCAGTGTTGGGGTAAGCAAGGGTGGTGGAGTCAACGTTAACACCGGCAGAGGCAAGACCGGAGGCACCAATGTGAACGTAGGCCACGGAAGAGTCGGGGTCCACACCGGGAAAGGCAAGCATGGAGGAACGAATGTCAATGTGGGACATGGAGGCGTCGGAGTCCACACAGGCAAACCAGGCAAACGTACCAATGTGGGCGTAGGCAAGGGCGGTGTCACCGTGACTACACCTAAAAAGGGCCATCCAGTCAACGCTGGACCTTTTAAGTACTTATACGCAGCAACCGAAACTCAGCTTCATGACAACCCTAATGTGGCACTCTTCTTCTTAGAGAAAGACATGCATGCAGGCAAAAAGATGAACTTGCATTTTGTTAAAACCGCAAATCAGGCTACGTTCTTGCCTCGCCAGATTGCTGGTTCAATGCCGTTTTCTTCAAAGAGATTTCCAGAGATTTTGAGCAAATTTAACCCCACTTCAGATGAAGCTAATGTTATGAAGAACACTATTAAAGAGTGTGAGGATGCAGGGATCAAGGGTGAAGAGAAGTTCTGTGCTACTTCTCTGGAGTCCATGATTGATTTCAGCACCTCAAAGTTGGGAAGAAATGTGGAAGCAATATCAACAGATGCACAAGAAAAGGGAGATAACCATTCACCAAAAGAATACAGTGTAGTTGGAGTTACAAAAATGTCTAGTGATAAAGCAGTGGTGGTCTGCCACAAGATGGAGTATGCATACGCGGTGTTCTACTGTCACAAGAATGCACACACAGTAGCTTACGAGGTTTCCTTGGTAGCCGCTGATGGATCCAAGGCAGATGCAGTAGCAGTGTGCCACCGTGATACAGCACAATGGAACCCTAAGCACTTGGCCTTTCAGGTTTTGAAGGTGCAGCCCGGTAGCGTTCCAGTGTGCCACTTTCTTCCTCAAGATCACATTGTGTGGGTTCCCAAGAATTAGCTCATACAATTAATTCAGAAGGTTGTGGCTATTGTGTCATGTATAATTATCATGTAGTATTATGTTCTGTAACTATGCAGTTGGATTTATATAAATCTAGCTCCTCTCAGACACTGTTAGAGAAGTATGTAGTATAAATAACATATATATATTACTATCCATGTAAACCTATGCACTGGTGATGAACTATTGGTGCTTAATGTTTATAGTTTTCCCAAGTCTCAATTCATCCTCTGCTCTAGCTTCTAGTTTCATATATGTTCTGGGTACTCTTGCTTCTAACAACATACCTGCTGTAAATAAGAGTTTGTTTACACAACTGATACAAATTAGACAAGCGTTTACAGGAGAATAGGCACCTCAAGTTTATCTGTTTTGAATCTTATGCATGTTTTAGAACCTCGATGAGAAATTCCAGCTAGCCAGTAACTAGAACAAAAAGTACATGTTTATCTGCATGTTTTATTTCCCAACAATTCTGTACACAGACTGCAAACGTTGCAAAGCATTGCAGAAAAAACACAATATCAATAGGGATGAGCTATGTCACTGTGCCCTGTTTTTCTTCTCTATGGAAAGGCGATGAGCTTGTTTTGTTCATGCAATCACATGAACCATCTCCAAATCTTGTGGTGCAGTTACATCTGAACCTGCCTTATCTAACATTTGATGTTTGTTCAGCAAGAATGTGTGAACATTACCATGTCCATAAGACATTTTATGCCACGGATAAACCATCCTTTCTCAGCTCCCAATGGTTTTTTTCTATCCTGCCAGGTGTATTGAGCTAGCTCCATTCTCCACCTGAGCGCCAGTATCCGACTACACCTGATCTATGGACCATCACACTTTGTTTCTTCGAGAGAGTCATTTTGACTCAATGGAGTGCTCAGTCATCAGATAACCACGCTTTATAGTTTTTACTAATACACCCATTGCCTTCCTTTTCTCTGCAACTCCATCTGGCCACGTCTTAATATCCACCTTCCAAGCCCCTACAGCCTACAGGAACTTAAACCAAAAGCTAATAGTTAAAAACCATTGCAAATGAAGCGCGCTCTTGGATGACATCGTCTTTAGTGCATTGATCGCAGTACAGTTACGATATGTATACAAAAGTAATCCGTGTTACCTTTGATTTGAAGATGGCTTGTTACTGCAGGTCTCACAAAAGTGCAAATGCAAAACAGCTCATAAGCCCTATGAGTTAGGCTCGAATGGCTCCAACGTGCCCCATGTTCTCCCAATTTTTAATTTGACAGGTAATGGAACTGCAAGAGCAATAAATGAAGGGATGCAGATACTCTGTTAGCAAAATTGAAGAGTTGCAATTGTATATAATTAATGGGAAATACTTTCATTATGAAAAATCCTTTTAAATTAAAAACAGTTGTTGTATTCCTTCTGGGAGAAAGGAAGCATGCAGTATAGGAGTAGTGTAACCATGTGTGGCAGCAAAAAAGTGATATTTTGATAAAATTACATTATACACTTTGCATAGAGTTCGGCAATAAATTGCAAGACCACACATTGCAAATCTATTTTATGGTGACTTTAGCCATTGCTAGGCTAAATAGAACCGTAAAGAAACTAATTGCTAACTCTGCAATTTACCACTTTATCAACACCATACCAAGAATATCAACCCAAAAAAACAATACTAATAGATAAAGAGAGAGGAGAAAAATGAAGGGACCATACCAAGAAGTGACATAGCATTTTCCATGCATTTTTGCAGCATTAACCCAGCTTCTTTTACTACTGAAGGGTCGGCTTCAAGTACAAGTTCATCATGTACCTAATCAGCAAAGGTAAGGCAGGAAATTAAATACACTCTTTACATACAAGGAAATAAAACTAGCATTTGCATCAATTCTAATAAAAACCTCAATCCCATCAAACAAAGGGGTGACACTGTGATCCATTTCTTATTGACAAATTGGCATGTATAGGATATTAAGTTGCTTCTTCAAACAGGAAAATTCCATTATCCTAACTGCAGTTGCACCAGTACACAAATATATCATAGCAGGTTCATACCTGTAGAAGGATCCGGCAGCGGCCTTTAAGAGTTTGAAATTTTCCAGCGTCTAAGAAACAAGGACATGATGCACCAGCATCCTCCCCAATCACATCATATATGAATAACATGGCAATTTTAATTATGTCAGCCGCAGATCCCTGATCATATTACATCAGAATGACCAAAACCTTCAGAAAATATCCCATTCATAAACGAGAACGATAGCAAACATATACAAGGACAGTCAAAACTGTTTTTTATATTCATATAATGAACCAAAATTTATGTGAAGCAAGCATCACCTGACATATTGAATTCACAGCTTGCCTCTGAGCTTTGGACTTTTCTTTACAGTCCCCAATTTTAATTTTTGAGAGGAAACGTTTACGCCCCTTAAGGGTCTCCACGTAACTGCATAAGTACGGGCATTTGTTATTTCTAGAAGTAGAAGAAATTGAAATATAAAGATAATAAACAATGAAGGAGGTGTGACAAAGAGTGATTTCATATACTTAATTAAAGTAAATAACATGTGAAACAGGTATAAAACAAGATAATCATGCGGAAAGATCACGAGTAGATCAACGTTATTCCACTTCGAAGTTAGAAATAAAAAGTAGACAAGAATTAAGATATTCAACTTGACCTTGGCATCCCAAAATGAGATGCTCTATTCCAGACACAAGCAAGCATCAAAAGTAAAATTATGGCATGGATTATTAAAAAGAATAAAAATGGCTTGTAAATTTGCTGAAGAACAAAGGGTGGATCTTGGATCTCAGATCTAAACTTCTAGAGCCCTGGCTTACTCCAAGACGACTGCAATTAAAAAGTTCTGACAAGATTATTTAGTTTGAGACAAGTCTTAATGTTGGAGAATAGTGGGCAAGCGCCAGAGAATAACATGAAAAAAAACAAAAAGAAACAAAAATGAAACTGAAAGCCACTAAGCTAGTACCACACAATACAAATCAATACATCATTGATTGTTCATGGGCTTTGATATACAATTGTAAGCACGTCCAAGCAGTTAACTTATCAACTTACCCTTTATTACGACAATTGGCTACTGCTTCCTGAAGCCATGAAGCAACACCTGGAAAAGATTTTTTGAAACTTTGGATTCTTTCAGCAGCTTCATTTGAACTGCAGTCCAACTGATCTGCCAATGTATTAGCTCCCATTCCATAGAGTATTCCATAAACCAATCTCTTTGTTTGATCACGTTCCTGTGTACTTACACTGGACTCATGTTTCTGAGTCCACTTAGCAGCAATCATTGTAAAAACATCAGCTTCATGACAACTCAAAAGCTTAATCAATGAAGAATCTTTTGAAAAATGGGCCATAAGTCTCAGTTCTATCTGCGAATAATCTGCTGTTAGAAGAAACCATTCATCCTGTAACAAGAAATCAAATAGAAACAACAAAATATGATAGTATTAGGCAACAACTTCCTGTCCAAGGAAAAACAAACTGAGCTTTAGGTTAAAACAAAGAAATTTGGCACTAAGAAACTATAAAATCTTTACCTGAGTAGGTATCACAAAATCACGTGCATTAATCTTGTAGCAGCCGAGACCAGATTTTCCATCATCATCCTTCATCTCAAACTCAACCATATGCTCAACACACTACATACAGAAAAAAGAACAAAAACAAAGGTAGTAAGTTCCTTATGCTAACCACCTGACAGAAGAAAGAAATCAAAACGAGGAAAGAGAACCTGAAGGTTAGGCTCCTCCATTGAGAGACGGCCAGTCGCTGTTGATGTCTGGAGCCAACGACCATGCAGTGTATACCTCTGGGTCCTGATAGAAAGTCTGGCAAGTGCACAAATTGAACCCAGAGTAGAATTCAATAGCTTAGCTAATGTTCTATGCTCTTTTATCACTGGGACAATAGGATGCTCATTCCTGGTAGTGGTACACATAAAAAAATTGTTCGTTTAAGGAAGGGTTTTAAGAAATTAATAGTAGTCGTTTTGATTGAACATGACAAATCCCTCTACGGTAGGCATATTGATCAGAAGTCTATATAGTACTCCCTCTTTCCTAATAGAAATTGCACAAACTTTGTGAGGTGCAAGGGAATTAAGGAAACGGGGTATATTTGATTACAGAAGGAATAAAGTTGCAAGTGGAGCATTGTATAAACAAAAAATGAATAAATAAATGATAAAGTGATGAATATAGTAACATAAGAACTATCCATTTTCACGGTTGTGTAGTTCTAAGAGGAATCCCGATATGGAAAGTTGTGTAATTTCAGTTGCAATTGAGGGAGTATAGATTATATGCAGCTCATGGTTGTGGATGACAGATAAAGTTGAACATATCCCGGGAACTTAATAAAGATGCTGATGTTATGAGGAAAGATGTGTAAATATATCATCACTATTCTATAAAAAAATGGTTTGAAGTCCTGAGTAGTAAAAACACATATTCAATGGAGACCAAAACAAAGTATCATCTGTTCAAATATGGGCTTTTTTGTAGCAGAAGAAAAATATAAAATAAAATAACTGCAGATGCAGACCTGGAGAGAAAATACTGGTCGACTGACTGTTTATGCTCATTCGTCACTACTCATTAATATGCTTATTAGGTAAAGGAGTGGGAGGAATTCATTATGATAGTATGCTGATGGCTGAATGCAATATCAACTGTGATTATCACAAGTTATTTTCATCTAAAACAGGCAACTTGCCCACTAGGGTTGCTTAAGACTTATCCCTCCTGACAACTTTCAAAATTAAACACACGATCTCTTTCAGGCAGACACAACTAAAGCCAACAATATACAATGAGCAGCTAGTGATAATACCTCAGCATATCTAGACAATGCTTGTCAGTACTGGGGTGTTGCTTCCCTCTACCACCCTCTGGCATAGGTAGCTTTAAGTGCTCATAAAGGACATTTGCTATGTCTGCCGGCATTGTTAATGAAAATGTCTTGCCAGCACATTTGTGGGCTTCCTTCTCCAGAGACTTTAGTTTTTTTCCAATAATATGTCGAGCTTTAAGGCACGCTTCCATGTCAACACCTACTCCCCAGATCTCCATATCAGCAAGAACATTGACCTAGATCATAAAAGGAACTAGGATTCAATATAATAATCATCAAAAGGTAAAAAGGAAAAGTAAATAAACTGTAACCCAACCACAAGCCGAAAACTCAGAATCAGTTGCCTTGAAACTGAATCAACTCTGTACTTGAAATAAGACAGCATAGGGTCCAGCCTTAATTATTCAAAAAAAAAAATATACAGGAAAAGCCATCAATGAGATTTAATTAGCCCACTTAGATCATTTAAGTTATACTTATAGAACTTCCGCTTTTAGTTCTGATTTTGGAGGCAGCAATCTCTTACTGTGATGCATCAACTATATGCAGGAGTAGTTTAGACTTTAGGGTCTTTAGATGTTATAGGAGCTATGCGGCCATGTTAAAACAAAGGCCAGAACACTCCTATTGCAATGAGATAAAATACACGAGATTAAATAATTTCCAGAAAACCCTTCAGACAGTTTATACAAATTTTCCGTGAACAACTGAAAAACAAGATCTCACCAATTGCATTTCAACAGTCACTAGTGGCTCAACGAGTTTTTCAGATTCTAGTAATTTCCACGTAACATAATATAAAGCGCGGGTTTGAGCCACTCTTCTGCAACATCCATTATAAGCAGCTATCCGCATTTGATCCTTCCATCTACCACTCCTATTAGCAGCTGCAGCTGCATCACTGGACAGCCTCTTCTTAGCTTCCTGGCAAGAATCCAAGAACTATAACTTAAGACATTCATAGGCCAAAAAGATAAATGCACGCATCTAAGCTCACACACGCAAAATCAGTTATACAAGTATAGGTAGAGTGCTGCAATTACTATAACTATGAGTATTGTCCTACCAGATTTTTGGGGTGTGCTTGCAACATTCCAACAATATTTTACTTCCTTTTGGTTTTGGTTTGAGCGATCAAAGATACTTTATTCAGTAGTTAAGGTCAAAAAAAGTAGAACAAGCATTTTTTCATTTAAACCTGGTAAATATACTGATTTCAAATAAAATAAAAACACATTTTGTTAAAAAGCATGGACAAAAGTGCACGTGTCTGTAGAAAATCATTTCGTTGACCTTGCTTTTTAATATTAAATTAAGTGATTATAAACATTTTTGAAAGTCAAGGCTGTCAAAATAGACAGGGTTTTGTATTGATTTAAGACCTGGTAAATCTTGAAAAGTAAGGAGAAAAGTTCAGATGCGTGTAACAAGGGAACGTACAAAAACAAGTGAGTAGTTAGCAAAACACATCTACAGTAGGTTTTCGGTATCTGGGAAATATGGTATGTAAATAAACAACAGAATATTCTGTTTGGCACACAGATCAGATAAACTGATTTTACCAAAACCTCTCCAAAAGAGAAGCAATTGTTTCATAGGTAGAGAGGAACAATACAAATTCTGGCAGAAGATAGTCAATAGAAATGGATCAAGAACATAGGGTTGATGCACACAAAGGTTTAATTTGTTAAATTGATTGAGATTACCTTTTCCAAGTTAGGACAAGTACTTTTCTCATCATCCGGTGAAAGGATCCATGCTATAGTTGATACATCAATCGCATTCTTTATGCAAATAGGAGAAAACATGAAATACGTATTGTCAATAAGTTCCAAGCCCAGACTCTTGATTCCACTATGCCGGCTGCTAAGCTTATGGACAGAGACAGCAGGAAGCTTGAGCACCTGAATTTGAACCTTCAAGTTCCAGGTGAACTTTCTTACATCCTTTTTACCAAGTACATTCCCTATCCTGGTCCAACGCTTCTTGGCTAACTCCACCTGTATGTTTGGTGACATTACATCCTTGCCTTGTGTAGCATGATTGTTTCCTTGGCTGGTACGACGGAGTAAGTCCTTGGGAATATCCAAATAATATACGGGAGAGTTTTCCCAGCAAATAGCCATGCCATTGATTTCAAATGGAGCACTAGAATTTAGTTCAGATTTCTTATTGAAATGGATATCAAAAAAGAAATCTGGAGTTGCATCCCATTGATCCAAGAAGGAATCTAGTCCACCAGGAAAACTAGCTGCATACCTGGGACCCTTTTCTGTGATGCCTGTGCATATCTGCTGCTCCACAACAGGACTTTTTGAATGGTTTTCTACACCCGTGACATTAATTAATGGAGGAAGGGATGGTCTATCTGCTTCACTGATGTGATTAACTGTCACATTGAACTTATAATTAGGGGTATGTATTCCTTCATCGAGTTGATCAGATTTGTTCCCGATTATATTGTCTGGTGGTTTCCCTGCTCCTTTTGGGTTCGATGATGATCCCAAAACATCCGTTGCATCTGCCGATTTTACTCCCTGGATATCTGAAACAAATCGAGCAATCTCGACCCTGTCCTCAGACGATGAAGCATCTAAAGGGTGCTTTATACGTGCAAGGCCAGCGAAGCTACTGGTAGACTCCTCTCCAGAAGACAATGATGACTCCTTGGGAACGCTGTTCCCAGCAATAGGTAGTACGGGGCAAGTGAACTGTGGAATGTCGAGTCCAAGAGATTTAAATGCTGAGAATGCCGCAACTCTTGCCTCTTCGGCTTTTTCGAATACAATTTTGCGGGCACCGTTTTTTATTTTCTTAACGACTCCCACTTGTAGTTTCCTTTGGCCTGAGCCTTCAATAGCATTCAAGAAACCAAGGATCATATGATAGTCAGTTACTGAAGAACTAAGGAGGCAGGAAGGGCAACATATTCATTAACTAAACTAAGCAAGAACCTCAACCCAGCCCATACTTGCCACTGACTTAGCAATTAGCATATTGAACTACCCGACAACGCCCCCCAACCCCCCAAAAAAGAACTGAGGAGCACAACTGTAACACAAAAATGACGGATTAAAAGGGAGCTCAACTGATCACTCCTACACCATGAATTAAAGATTCATTGGAGGATTTAACAAGTAGTACTGAGAAGAAAAGGAGTGATTATCACCTGTAACAATTTGCAACTTTCTCTAATAGATCATTGATCAGCATAAAAAATATAAATGACATGAAATTATTTTACCATTAACTGTCCAAGACGAAGATTCAAAAAGTGCTTTGAAAATTTCAGGAATGGATGCTTCAGCAATAGCCTGAGGTGTCCGCAAACCAGACTTGTAAAGTGCTCTAGCTCGTGAACCCTGGAAATACACAGCAGTTTAACTATTGATCTATAATAACTGTAAATAACAAAATGAAAGAGCAATACAAACCTTAACATAAGGAATGGCAGTAAGTTCTACAATCTCAGCTCTAACGCCAAAAGAAACCCGACTTTGAAATTTAGCAACCAAACTTTCTAGGTCATGCCAACCAAGCCTCTCACAGAAGACAGAAACCATAGATGCAAATCGTCCGGCATTTTCCTGCAAGGCCTGGACCATTCCCCTAGCAACTTTAAAACCTTCACAAACTTCAGGAACAGGTATTTCCTACACCATGTCACACGAGTACCTCATTAGTCACAAATTCAGAAAATCCACATGATAAAGCAACGTATTTATAAGAATAATAATGCAGGATGATAAACAAAGAAAGAAAAATTGATAGAAGTGCATGGAAAATCAAAATATGGAATTGTTCATGTGAATGCAAACTATGCAAGTATTATCATGCACATTAAATGCATACATAGAAATGCAATGGGTCATCCCAATCTCTGCAGGTCTATTGACAAGTATATAGGTGTGTCTATGTGTGTCGTGCGGAGATCCTTAGAATACAAAAAAATTACCTGCACAAGCTTTGCCAATATAAGAGCAACATAGAACCGTTTACAGACTCTAAGAATCTGTTCCTCAGAGAGCATCCCATGGGATGACACCCCAGCTTTCTGATCATTGTTTCCCTGAAAGCCTTTTGGGTTAACCCTGGATCTGTGTGATGGCCGGAGAGGCGCGCCATGAGCCATGCGCATTAGAAAGGGTTCTTGTACACCAACTCGATTTCCAACAGACTGCATCGGCATAGTTGATTTTAAGAAGAAAAATCCCGAATTCCAAATATAAATAAGACAATAACACCGTAATCATGTATTGATTGCTTGAGGTTAATCCTACCATGCATAGTTGATAGCTAAGTACATTATCTAACACCATTAAGATAAACTTATAATCTAACAACATACTCCCATTTTCACAAAACACTAAACAGAGCAATCACCAGTACTACTCCTGACAAAGAAAGACACTATTTTGAACCATGCTAATGGCTACAAATGATAATAACTAACATGAAAGCAACTTTTGAGAGCAATATCCGAGTCAAGACCAACGAGGGAAAAACCCAAGAGATAGTCTAGGGAAAGAGCGGTTTTTCCATTAGATATGGAAATTCCACTTTTTTTACATTAAAATGCAGACCCTAAATAAAAATCCACATATAACGTAAAAACCCACAAACCCTAAATAAAAAATCACAGACAGTACGTAGAAACCACATACACTGAACAAAAATCATACCCTAAATAAAAAAAGCGGAATTTCCATATCTAATGGAAAGACCGCTTTTTCCCTAGACTTTGTAAGAACCCAAAATCAAAAGTGATCCGCTGAAGTGGAATCTTGAGCTGCTTGCAGAACAGCCTAATAACACAATAGCATGAACTCACCAAAAGGACCTTAAATTGGACATCAAGAACAAAAGAAAATGAGAAAAGAACGCCAGTACCTGATCTAGAGAAGACAGTTGCATGAACCTCTCATAATAAAGTTCCCAATCCGGTTCCACATCAACATTTATTGGTGTTACCAAGTATACCAAATGCAAATCTGAGGCTAATACAAACCCTTCTCTTGCTCTCCTAAGATCATCCAGCACAATCTAAGCAGTAAACAAGAATAAAAATTAACTGATTGTCCAAACCATTTCCTATTAAAATGAATTTAATTTTGAAAATGCACACTCAGGTAGACAGGCTCAGATAAGCTATTGAAGGCTCATAAAACCAGGAGTGTCTATTACAGAGAGTAAGTATGCATCGTGAGATTCTTACAAGTGATTCCTCCGGACATAGAGAACTTCCAAAAGAAGCCCGGCCTAGGGGAGTACTAGTGTATAACTTGGTCTCTTCACTCCATTCTAGAAACTTGTTATGGCATAACCATCGAAGAGAATCTTGAGCAGATTTCACAACAGCTTCAAACGGTCTGGTTGAATTCAGAAGTGTGCACCTTACATACCGATTAATATCACTAGCAGTTTGAACCATTCCTCCTGCCACAACTTCCAATATAGCATGGGTCATTCCATTTCTATCTTCTGACAAGCATGAATGAAGTGGAGGGCATGTGTCATTAAGGAGTGACAGTATCCTCTTGACCTCATCTGGCTTGCAAATTAGCACCTGTTAAGACAAACATGTTGTTTTTATCAGCAAAAACATTCGTAAATTGTTATCATTTTCTATGCAATTGGCCAACAGAAGCTTGATTTGATGGCCATCTGCACTAGAAATCTAGGTGCTAAAGATAAATAGATGTAACTATGCAATGGGAATGAAAAGCCCATGAAACAAGATAAACTGGAAAAGTTAATAGGAGAATAGCCTGAAGGTGAAATATGACCGCAAACAAATAGACGTACACTCTCTCCCTTTGTATCTATACCCGTACGACCTGCCCGTCCAGCCATCTGCTTATACCTTGTGCCGTCAAGAAAATCACGACCAATGCGCGGTTGTCTAAATATAACTCTCCGTGCAGGCAAATTAACCCCGGCTGCTAGGGTTGATGTAGCAGTCAAAACACGAACTAGTCCTTTGCGGTAACATGTTTCAACAGTCTCTCTTTCCTCAACCTTTTACAACAAAGATAAAATTATCATTACGACATCAAGAATTAACTGGAGAGTTAAATACTGCGGAAACAAACTTAAGACAGTAAAACACAGCTAGCATACTGTGAGCCCAGCATGATGGTAGGCAACTCCAAATGGAATAGTTTCTTCCAATATAGGATCTAGTCCAGCGGGGGATCTTTGCAAGGAATCAATTGCAGAAGAAACATCAAAAATGCCACTTTGATCACTGCGAGGGCTTACTGAAAACCTTTTGAGAAACTTTGCAATATGCTTCGCAGTTGTTTCACATCCTTTACGGCTGGAACAAAATATAAGCACAGAGTGGCCTTCTTGTACAACCTAAAAGTATTCGGAGTTTATGCAACCAAAAGGAGGGTACAACTGTAGCCTACAGACAGAAGAATGGACAAGACAAACCTCATTGCAGAGTTCAACTACATGATCAGGATCTTTACCACCAAGGTCAGCCTGTTTAGGAATTGTCCTGATAATCTCCATGTTTTTGTTATAAATCATGCTGCCAACCTTAATGTATTCCACTAATGGAACAGGCCGAAAGTCTGTCTCATAAAGAGCCGCCTGAATGACAAAAAGAAAAGGTAGATCAATTTATCAATCAAGGAACTGAAACAAATCGGTCACCGTGTATAACTTTATGCATGAGAGGTATGATATAAGTGGATATTTTATAAACTTAATCATTTACAGGCCATTTCTTTAAAATTTCCACTCTTGACAATATTAAGATATATTATGTTAATTTGAGCTGCATTAACATTTAGTAACAAACGAATGCCACATGATCTACTGTATGGAACTCCTTTGACCATAGGTAAAGAATCGTAGAAGGAAGCATCATGGCCGAAATACAAATTACATAAAATCACGAATCTTCAATCGTTCAAACAGTTCAACATTTTTCATTAGTATTACTGCTTACTTGAAGCCAGTCAGCAACAGAAGCAACATTTGGCAATGTTGCGCTCATGCCAACTATTTGTAGGCCACGGGCAGGGTCAGATTTCCCACTACTCGTCCCTGAACTTTCTCCACTAGAAGAGCCCACGTTGCCTTCGCCAGCTGCATACCTAAGCTTCGTCAATAGTAGTTCTAATAGATAACCCCTACTCTGATCACCGACCTGCCATCACCACACAATATCATTCAAGTATAAACAACAAGAACCGAGGCAGTGAAACATTGCTCTTGGGAAAACTTAATGCACGGGGAATACCATGTGAAGTTCATCAATTACAATGGTTCCAAGCTCCGACAAACGACCCTCTTCCAGCAGCCGGTTAATCAAGGAATTAGCTTTCTCGATAGTGCAGACAGCTATAGAGGTATCCTTGGGAAGGGCACCACCACCTTGATTTCCATAATAACTCCGGACATGCTTGTGAACTGGTTCTAGAAGAACTTCAAGGTGCTCTGCCTGCATTTTACAAGATGAGATTGAATAGATAAAAGTGTCAAATGAATGTCAAGAATGTTCTAGGTAAACAAAGAAGCCAGCATACCTTTTCTGTGCAGATAGATACATAAGGAAGCACAAGTAGTGCAATTTTTCCGGTTGATATGACTCTTCGTAGCATTAGAATTTCAGCAACAAAACTTTTCCCAGCACTATAACAACAATGACAGATGCTTTAATCACTAAAGTACAACTTTAGCACAAGGCAAACATTGTCCAACGAAACTGAGCATGAGGGGACATGAACCCAGGTTAACTATGATAGAATTAAATCAACAACAGCAGGAACTAAGAAGGATTGTAAGAATTGCCATTGTAATCATAGGGCGGAAATTTACCATTTTGGAGTTAAAACTATAAACATCAGGCAACGGTCTCAAATTCCATCATTAAACCAAACTGACAATTCAACATTAAACCATTTGATTCATCTAAAAAGTTGTTCCTTCCACAGGCTCCAAAAAAGTACAGTCCAGGATAAAACTCCACGATACCCTCCTAAAGCCATCAAATGAATTCCACGGATAACGTAAAAGGAGATGTAATTAGCCCTTACCTCTACTTCTCAAACTCCATATGCCAGTTTTCTTAAATTTTGAGTTAGGACATGACTAATTGACAATTTGCCTCTAGACTTCCTCTCAATCTTTTATGGAATGACCAAGCTTCTTATCCAAGTATGTGAATTAGACAAACCACAATGTAATCATCAAATAGACCTCATTTGAGCTCTTAGATGAGGATTAATTCTAACTAGGACAACTTTGCAGTTTTTACATTTTCCTTGCACAACTAACTCATCTCATTTACTCATTCACTGCTGCATATATAAATAAACATCACAGCTGACCAAAACATCACAAGCAATTTTCTTGATTCGAGACTTACATACCAAGAGTAGATCTACCTGAGCATACACATCTTTGGCATATTAATCTATTGATGTCAAATGATAAATAATGCAAAATAAATGCTAGGCTTGATAAACAGTACGGACTCCTGCAGAAACTTTTGACTTACAGCAGGGTAGGATACGATGACAGATTATTGGAAGTCAAGTATTTGGCATGTGGAGTATACAAAGGGCTGATCAGTATTCTATACTAACTCATTTAACATATATTTACCTTGTAGATGCACAGTATACAAGGTTCCTGTTATGCAAAACACCTTCCACCTTGAGACAATCAACCTGGAGAAGGAAAAGTTCTGATTTAAACATGGTGAAAACAAGTATTAACTTTGGCAAAAGCTTGAGCCACTACCTATGAAACTCATAGGGATTAGATTGAGCGAAAAGAGAACAATCCTAACAATCAATTTCACCCAAAACCTTGATCTTCAACTTGCTCCTAATAGTAGAAGGAAAAGAAGGGCTCCTTTAACCTATCATCCTAATTGAGATCCCCATAATTTTTTCTTAAGATGTCCGCCTATCTCTACAATCCATTAGTGACCATTTTAATTATCGCTTTTAGTGAAAAATATTATTACACAGAATCACCAGCTAGGACAGTAAGGCATCAATATGTATGTCAATGGATCAAAGCATTTGTTTAGCAGTCATTGAGCAAAGTTCTATACAAGATTTCATTTCACATTTTCAACATATATCATGTGTGTTATTCAGCAAATAACAAGATTGTGTATGGAAATAAATCCATTTTGCAGTTTTACGCATTATACCCAGCAAAGTAACATAAAAAGTCAAAATAGATCAAATTAGCCTATTGTGATAGAGATACCTGCCATGGGTACAGTTTCAATATTCCCTTTTTCTTGTATACGTTGCAAATCTCCAGAGGAAGCCAATTATCAAGACCCAGAGAATCCTTCACTAAATAAGAACTAGATGGAGTACAGTTGTTTTTTGGATCAAACCCCGCAGCACCAACAGAGCCTTTATCCAGTTCATCAGACACGGTATTACCGGGATCCAAAGACAGAGAGTCTCTATTTTTGTTGGTAAAAACAACTTTAAAAGGTTTTCTTTGGGGAACAGGCAAACGGCTGCTATCTTTATTTATGTAGCTTTCATGCATGAGGTCGTTGTTCTGTAACCTAAAATGATGGGAAGGTGCATCTTGTTTGCTTGGCAAGATACCAAGTTTGGCATCTGATATATCCTGATAACAACTTTTTCCCTCCAAACAAAAATCCAACTGTTTGACTGGTAATGGTGACGCTTCTTTGTTCAAATCATTACGATGATTTGACTGTACCCCTAAATCAGATGCAGACTCAACATCACAAGCTGTGCCTCTAACAGCGAGCGGAGTCTTATCCAATAAATTGTTGCATTCTCCTTCCCTCCTACTATTCGAATTGCAAGTCCCACTCCCATAATCAAGCTTTAAGGATTCAATATTTTCAGCACCATGGTGAGTAGGACGGTCACAAGGAGCAATCAATCCGTCAGCAACTAGAATCGCTTCTCTCCAGAATGATTCACCCGGTGAGATGGAAAAGCACTTATTTGTTGACCGGGGAGTTTCTCCAAATCCAATTCTGTTAGTGAGAGTACCAGGTGTCTCACAGGCAGATGTATGAGTCAGAGATAAATAATCGCACTTTCTCAAACTTGCTTGTGATGTCAATGTGTTTCCGGTTATCGAAACCTGTCAACATGTAAGGTCAAATCAAGGTAGACAAACTGATTGAGAATATGCACAGCAATATTACAGCTATATACCTTTTGCAAACATTTAAAATCCAGATGTGTAGATCCGTTAAGAATGGAACTCTGGATGGCCTTTGAAGATGAGGTTAATTCATTCTGAATGTTAGGCTGATTTGCCCCAGTCCCACAATACCTTCTCTTGGGTGACCTCTCCTCCTGCAGCAAGATTCGCGGGCTGACATGCCTTTTAAGTGCAACTGACTTTGAATCTGACATCAAACTAACACTTGATGGTATCCCACTGTAAAAGGTGGAGGTTACAGTTGTCAGGCAGTGATATGCAAAGGAAAATCTACAGTATATATATTAATTCATGTGGAAACACTGTTTTGCCATCTCACTTTTGGGCATGCTCAAATATTCTTACTAGGCTTAAAACCTTAACTTCCTTGACTGGTAATACAATTCTATATTCAGCAGCAAGAAACAGAATTTAAAACAAAAGTCTGTGTATGAGTAGCTGACATAATTGAAGATTTAGTAACCCTAGTTATGGACATTTTTAGATTTTTCCACCTCTAATGTTGGCTATTTAATTCATTTAGACCTCACTTTTGGTATTCAGAGTATTCCATGCAAGCTCTAAGATATGCTTAGATAATATCGTGTTCGAACCCGATGTTGTATGTTGTCACACCTCCTGACTTTTGGCAGATAACGACTAAAAGTAAATATTTAGGAGGACTAAGCGTCGAAGGCATTCAAGTATAAGGTAGCTGGGTGTTACAGTGAGATATTCCCATACTAATACCCACAGAATTTACTGGAAGTAATAAGAAAAATGTAGACCAATTTAGAGCCAGTTTTACTAACAGCATTACCTGCAGCGTAATGACAGGCCATTGACAAAATCAGAAGGTTTAGGATCTTGCATGTCATGAAACTCTGAGGAAACTTTCTGGACACCTGCTGCAACAATACCTGCATCGGATGACAATGCAGGTTGTATTTCCTCAGCTACTCCAGAAACTTGATGACAGTGTGATCGTCCTTGGTTCAAGAAGCATGCAACCTCATTATCATATCTGGATGATGTGTTAATTTCCAGGTTTCGCTTAACATTCACTTTATTAGCTTCACAATTATAACCAGGATTCAGTGAATTGGCAGGAGAAACATTATTGCTATCATTTCCAGATGATATACCAGCTTCCAAGGTCAGGTTTCGCTTTATCTTCACTATATTCACTTCATAATTATAACCGGGATTGAGTGATTTGGCAGGAGAAAAATCCTTGTTTTCATTTTTAGATGATATGCCGGTTTCTAGAGTCAGGTTTCGCTTGACCTTCCCTTTATTAGCTTCAAAATTAAACCCCGGATTCAGCGACTTGGCAGGAGAAACTCCCTCCTGCGACTTCACTAAGAAACTATCCAAAGAACCTTTAGCACTAGGAGAGCCAGCAATTCGATCTTTAGCATCTTTTTCTGCTGTCTTGGATGCCGAGGCTGGTGACAGAGTCTTCCTCTTCTTTTTAGACACAAAGAACTGCAATTTGCAAAAATCCAGGCAAGATGCTCAAAAGGTTAACTTTCTACCTTAATCCACCAGCACTTGCTGCCAGTGCATTACCCTTCGACCAAAACAGAAATGCAGGACAGTTTCAGAATTAAAAGACAATTGAGTAGGATCGTTAAAATTCAAAATTTGGATAACTGTTAACCCAGAATTCAAAATTTCAGAATTAGGATCTTGCATAAGAAAATGTACACTCTATTCAAAGCAGAAGGACAAATTATCCACGAAACACGAACCCACATGAATAGGCATCCAGGGTCACAGATGGCACCTAAACTCCAAATTGGGGATAGATGAGTGAGGTTTTGAGAGAGGAACCTGATTAATGCGAGCACGAGGTGAGTCGGGATCCATGGCAGTACTTCCTCGAGCTTGTGGGGAGATTATCCGGTGGACTCCAGCTTGAGGATTATCGTTTCGAACTGGGCTCAAATCTCAGTCATTTCAATTTAGGGATTTGGAATTTTCAATTGAGGAATTGTAGGAGGTACGTTTTGAACTTGCAATTTTTATAGGGGGTCTAGGCTATGGAGGGAGATACCAGTAAGTCATCGCCAATTCAAATATATTTATCCAGTTCTTGCAGATTCGGCCCGTCAACTTTATTATATCTCAGTTTTTCTCTTTTTTTACGCTTTTCTGTTGACAAAGTATAATATAAAAAGATAATCCGGCCATCATGATCAATATTGATTACCAGTTGTTCTATAATAACATATTGTCCCTCCTTAAACATATAGTGAAAAATTCTAAAGTCATATTTAATTTATTAAGATATTTTATGTCCGACGTTCGTAGTGGAATCGAGGACTCCTCACTTATTTTGAGCCCAACGTTTCACACAACCAAACCTTTGAGAGAAACTTAAGGGTAGTTACATGGTTTAATGATCTAATATATAAATGAACTTCGTGAAGTCTGATGCGGATAGTGATGAGTAGGAAACGAGGCACTTATCAGATGGATGATGAGGGCGATATTAGCATTGTGACGTACGGGCATGTGATGGATGTAGTATCTCACCTCCCGGATCGATTAAAATGCGAAGGGGGTATATGTTATACATGTTGACCACCACTCTTATACGATACGAGTCACTTTGAGCATTTCAAGAGCTAATATATGCAACTCAAGTCCATATGGGACAATAACATACCAACAAGGAAGTGTGATGTCAGTTATGAATAACCTTGCCGATCAAGTGGGTCGAATCTAGTTCCATTAATGGTCGGGTTGTTACAAGCGATATGAAAGTGGAATTATCTGGAACTCCAGGGATTAAGTGCCACATGGTATGGGTGGTGGAGCCACACTCAGAGTCAATGGATTGGAGATGGTCATTTATAACATCATGGACACCAATCGATCGAAACACAACCCTTTACGACGATGCAGTTACGCATAACTCGGACCATACACATCATGCTAGTATGGTATTACCTACTTTGGGCTCCCGCTCGTACACACTTGCCGTTGAAATCACATTAACATACTTAGTACTTACGGTGACCTACTCATATATCATTTATCACAGGCTCTTAGCATAAGCGAGATGCGTGATATTACATTGATACTCAAAACAATAATGGGCTGACACTACATTTGAACAATCTTATGAAAAAGTACAACTGCCGTGTCAAATACGTGGTGTCACCATTGCACCCGACATACATGCCCAACTTTTATTATTTATAAAAATTCCAAACACAGTGTGTCTATCCGCACCCATAACCCGAGCCAGAATTTTAAGCTTAACTTGGGGAAACGGAGAAATTATAGTATATGAGTTTACTTTCAAGGTTTGAAGGGGATCTTAATTTTGTTCGTCCGTAATTAGTTGTTCTACTCGAATATATGTGTCGCTTTAAATCGACTATCATATTAAATTTGGACATCGTTAATCTCAAATAAACATCAAATGCGAGAGATTTAGTAAGCGTCAAACAAGGAAGTCAAAACTTAACGAAAATTCTCTTGCAAATGGGAGGGAAATTCAAAACAACAATAGCAAAATCATCCACTGAATTTATGTTCGACTTCCCCCACTATAGCCTATCTAATGTCCCCACTTTTATTCGAAATCGCATGTTCTGTTACCCATAATTGGAAATGGGAGGGAAAATTATTTATTAAATATGTATCGACTCTGCAATGAAAATAAATGAAAAATTGTTTCGGTACAGGTGCAATCTAGTTATAAATCCAAACCGTCCAAAATTGGGCAAGACCAGACCAGAATTTTCTCAGATCAGCTTCCCCTTTCTCCCTTGATTCCACTTTGGGTCTGGGTGGGTATATATTACCGAGGCTTTTGCAAATTCCCAACCAGCATCCGACTCTCTGCAATATACCGCCCTTCCCTTTTCAGGAAACTGATAAATCAAAATAGGGCAATAGCTCACTCTCAAACCCTAGTTAGTATAATCGATCATTCGCCGGCACTTGGTTAGTCTTGTCAAGTTCTCATCGTCTTCTACCTCTCGCGTTACTTCGAGGTATCCAATTTATACAAAATATCGTCGTTAATTACAATTACAGATTCAATTTCAGTTGCAATTCACATTTTTTCCGATCCTCCCTTTTCCGTTGTGTTTGATGAAAGTTAAATTTGTGCAAGCATCATATAATTCGAGATATGTATCTACTTTTAATTTAACGGAGTTGGAAACCACTACTTTGCAATGTTAGTATATCCGTAGCATTTAATTTGATGCATGCATATAGTTTACTCTGATGATGTCATTTTCGAGGTTGAGGTGAAGGGATGGATTCTCCTCGAGCCTCGATAAGCGTGGGGAAGCCTGAGGTCCAGCTCGAATTCAGGTGGGGTAAAAAAAGAGGCAAGGGAGGGAAAAATAAAGATGTCCAATTCTACGAGTCATTTACTTATGATGGGGAGGATTATGCATTGTACGACTGTGTATACTTGCAAGCAGATGAAGCTAAACCACACATTGGAAAGATTCTGAAGATTTGGCAAAATGGAGATAAGACCAAAAGGATGAAGGTTCAGTGGTTCTTTTACCCGTTCGAAATTGAGTATTACTTAGGCGGTGTGAAATTTATGCAGAAGGAGCTGTTCTTTGCTTCGGGTGCTGGCAAGGGTCTTACGAATCTCAATCCTTTGGTGAGTTGGTTTTCGAGGCTTGCTTGTCTTTTAATCACACAAATTGCTCTGTGAAGTTCGTTAATTTATATGTTTCTCCACAATCCATTAGTAACTTAATATGCAGTTACTTTATCTAGGATTTAGGAAAATTAATAAAATAATTGAGAGAGATATGTTGGTAAAGTGGTAAGTGGGCTATAAAGTATAATAGACGAATGAATAAAGTAGTGATTAAGTATTAAAGAGAATAAGAATTGATAAATGGGATAAAACATTACTGTTATGGATCAGTGAGTTTTTAATGGAGGGCAAAATAGTTAAAGTTGTTAAGTTTTTAATGGAAGCCCAAGGAAAGTTAGGAAGTCTTTAAGTTAAAATAATTAAATAACTGTCCTTGTTCACCACGATATGTAACATCTCCCGTACCACTGTCTTCACGTGCCAATACAAATGAAAGGAGAATAAATTTTATTTCATGACAATCCCCATAAAATCTGCTACTATATCTGTTCATCCTAAAATTTAGGACACGCATTAACACACAAATCCAGCCGTGTCATTAACAAATTTTAGCCTTAACAACAATTCATTACTTGTTCAATCCTTAAGCATCTACGCCAACTATTGCAATGAGCCATAATGATGGGGTGGCTATGTCCCAGGCCAACCATCCGCACCCTTGGATGGTGCAGATCTTATCATTTATAACGACCTAATCACTAGTTGGTTGAGGTCCGATCCTAGCAAGATTACCACAAGTTTCGTTCGTATGATATATTGCCCATTGAGCTAGTGTCCTCACGACGAGAAGTTAAGCTAGCCAACCATATAAGAAAGAGTATTGAAAGTAGAGCTTGAGTTTTGGCTGACATCCTCTACAAATCTCCAACAATCTACCTTGTTTATAATATTCAATGGAAAGTTTTAACGACTCAACCACTACTCTATCGGGACCTGACCCTCCAAATCGATGGGGTTACCAATGACTTATCCGCACACATCTCATTGGTATTGTCCGTTTCAGGCAGAGAATTACGAGTTTTCTTATGCACTTACCGCAAAGGTCTCATAACATGTCAGAATTTGTCTTGTTATGTATACCGTTTACCCACCACACTTAATTGAGGAAATATGTAGGATATCATAAACAACTATTTAAACAATTAACATCTTCATCAAGCCATAATGGACGGGGTGGCTATGTCCCAGACCAACCATCCTCACCTTTGGCTGATTCGTGGATGGCACTGCCCTTACCATGTATAACGACGCAATCACTAATTGGTAGATTTACGATCCTTTGGGCTACCTCGAATACCACAAGTTTTGTTGTGTCTATCGAGCCATAGCCCTCATGGGTTTGCTTTTAGAATTAGCCAAGAAACTTGATACCGTGTGAGAGTGTGTATATACTTATATTCCTTTGATAGTTTGTTAAACTCACTCTCCTATGTGAGACTATGGAGAAATATAGTAAGAGGTGTACGGTCTGCTCTTACTTTCGTGCTTGTAATTTCTTAATTCCCTGGAGAGGTAGTCACATCACAGTGCGCTGGTCTTTTGGGCTACTTTTGCAATTTATTTTTGCACACTGCACATAAAATTGTATTCACATTATTCTCTCACTTTTGGTAGTCTTTGATGATTGTTGCATTTCTCTAAATAACTCATTAATATGTGTGAGATATTTGTACATGTGCGTTTCTTTCGTCTTTCGATGTGGTTTTCAACTTAATCTGTCCCTCGGCCACTGTGCATACATTTGTTTTCAGGAAGCTATTGCTGGCAAGTGCAGTATCCTCTGCATATCGAAGGACAACAGAAATCCACAACCATCTGCTGAAGAAATTCAGATGGCTGATTTTGTCTTTTACAGAACATTTGATGTTAGAAATGGTATGATCTCAGATCATTTTGGTGAAACAGTTGGAGAGCTTGATGGTATGTTGCTATATATAGGCAGTGGCATTTTATACTCTGCAGTTTTTTCATATTATAGGCAATTTAGTTACCATGTTTTTTAAAACAATTTTAACTTTGGCAAAAATGTGCACGGGGACCTCTTGATTGGGATTAATTTATTTTGGCCGTGTGAATAGATACTGACCCTACAGTTTCCATGGGTTCTATGGTGGGTGTACTGTGTAAAAAAGCTCACTTTGTTTTTGTCATTGATGTTACAGTTGAGTTCATATTTAATAGAAAAGAGGATATTGATAGACTTCATTCCATCAGCAAAGATGAAAAGATGAAAGCTATTATTGAGTTCAGAGAACCAGAGACCCCCCATGGATTGGAAAATGTGAAACTAGATGAAGGTCTTCATAATATGATCGAAAAAGATAGTTCAACTGTGGGGCATGTGCAGGCAAAACAAGCAGGTGAAGAGAGGGTCAATCCAACGAATATAACTGTTCTTTCTGAAAAAGATTCGTCACAACTGATCTTAGGGGAAGAAGTAGGAGGTAAATCAGATTTTAGGGGACCTGAACGAGCAGCAAAAGTAGATAAACCTTCAAGTGGTTCAATTAGAGATAAAGCAAAAAAGTGTGCTGATCTGTCCAAAGAAAATCGGAAATATGGAGATGATGTTGCTCAAGAGATCAAGGACACATTGTCAACTAAAGATTTGCATGAAGGTCCTACTAAGATAGCAAAGCTTGACAATGCTACTAGGAAACCAAAGGCTGATGACAATGGGGAAACAAGCAAAACTAGGAGTTATGAGGATTCTAATAGGAAAGCACAATTTGATGATGATGACGACAATATCACAAATAAAATGTTGAAAAAGATGGCCGGGAGAAGTGATGCGGATTCTACTAGGAAAAAGGTGGATGACAATAAAGCTAAGAAATTAGGTGAAAGTGATTCAAAAAGTCCACCGATGCTTTTGTTCTCAAATAATGCCAATCATGATATCGGTGCCACAATATTACATGAGGATTTGCATCAAATGAAATATCCTATCAAGAATGAAAAAGTAGAGGATTCTACGCGGAAAGCTATTGATAACGACCAAAATGACACGGTAAATAAGTTGAAAAGGAAAATTTGTGCCCGTGAAACAAAAAATTCACCAACACTTTTGTCCTCGAAGGATGCCAAAGATGAGAATGAGGACCTAAAAGCTTCATCTATTGGAGATGGGCTTACCAAGAAAAAACGAATGGAGGGTTCAACCGAAAAATCAAAAGTTGGTTATGTTGATCATAGTGGAAGTGACTCATCGATACCTTTAGCCTCAAATGCCGACAAAAGGAAATCAAGAATTGATAATGGTCCTTCAAAGAGCCATCCTAACGAGAAGGGCAAGCTTTCAAATGATGGATTACATAAAGCATCCATTAATACATCAAAAGTCAATGGCAAGAAAGTCGAAGGCCAAAAGTTTGAAGTCGTTCAAAGACCGAATGTAAGTTGAGCTTATACTCTACTAAAACTATGGCATGGAGGTATAATTGTTACGAAATATTGACCCTTCATGCACCTAATTATCTTCAAGTGCAATCAATAGACATTAATTATATGCTCCATGCACCTTTCATCCGAACTAGGTGCATTATATCCCGTTGAGGAATGAGCTACACCTTTTTGATGGCTGGTTCTATAACCAAGGGCTATGAAATAGATTTTTGAAGCTCTTGATCTCCATTTCTCTTGTGTCTTGCAATGCTTTGATTTACTATTCCTTATATATTTATTTTCATTTGGCTTAGTTAGCCTTACCATAATTGACTAAGTGCATGTGCTACTTAATTTGATAAATAAGTAGAACATGACACACAAAATTGCTACCCATATTAGATTGAAGTATTTTCGTAAGTTCATCAAGTCATTCACTCTGGATGAAGAAGAACATTAGAGGAACGTGTTTTGATGGATCAAAATAGGAATATACTCTAACCGATATGCCCTTAGATTACATAAAAATCACACTTGAAAAAAGTTAGTGTTGTTAATTGAGCTGAGCGAAGTATTTCATTACTTGAGCTCGGCTTGAGCTTTAATGAGCATGAGCTTTGCTTGGCTCGACTCTTTACTAAAACGAGCTCAAGTCACAATAAGTAGGCTCGAGCTCATTATTGAAATATTCTTAGATTTTATTTTTAAGCGAGCCTAATAGAGTATCCACGAGTTTGAGACCTTCTCGGCTCGAGAACAACACGAGCTCCAAGTTAGGCTCGTGCTAATCTCGAGCACATTATCAAACTAGTCAAGGTCGAGCTTAACCGAGCCTAATCGAGTATCCATGAGTTCGAGACCCTTTCGGCTTGAGAACAACACGTGAACAAGTTAGGCTCGAGCTAATCTCAAACACCTTATCAAACTAGCCAAGGTCGAGTCTTAGCAAGTTGTGTTGAGTCAACTAGGCAAGCCATTGACCTGTCTCGGTATGCAACAACTCTAGAAAGCGTGGAAAATTAGATAGAGCTGTATATGTTATACCGGAACTTGTTGCAAAAAAGGGCAAATCGATCACATTAAAATTACCTTGGGAGGTTCGTTTGTTATCCAAAAATTGTTGGATTCTTGGACAAGTGGAGAGTGTTGGGCGAAACATAAAAGCAAAGTTTGGATAGAGTGTGATCCAACATACTCTGGTGGAGGAGTTGTTATGAACCCTTAGACCATCTCCGTGGAGGTGAAGAAGAGAATGTGCTAATTTGTAGAAGAAATCCCACAACCCAAATGGGTCATCCAACACTTTGAAGAAGTAAAAAAGGAACAAATATAGTGACAATTTGATTTTTTGTTGCCTACTAAGTAAAAATAGGCAAAAAATCAAATTCCTAACTCGTCTTTACATTTCCAAAAAAGGAGGAAAATAGGGCGAACAATGGGATTGCATTTACTTTCACATTGTCCATTCAAATCCACTTCCTTGATCCACTTTTGTATTCACCACAAATACATAATACTCTTGAGATCCTCACTTTTATTCTTCTATACAATTGATATACTCACTTTGGATGAGTTACAAATGCATCCTACCCTCTAGAAGTCTTTATTCATCACCAACCAATTAGCATTCTCCTATAATATTATTTACAATGGAGAGTTTCTTGCTACTATATAGAGGGTTTCATTTTCAAGTACCCTTAGTTTTTGTATCTAGAAATTTTGTAGTCTTTCTCCATCATTCTAGATGATTCCAGTAACTCCCATGATGGTTGTTCGGCAATACCTCCCAAAATCATGAATGAAGTGTAATCTTAAGATCGAATGTACTAGTATGAACTAGGAAAATGCAAATTCTTATGTAGATATTCGATCTTATGGTTGAAAGTAATCCACATGACTTGAAATAATTGTATTAAATTTATCAAGTTTCATTACCCACGTGATGTGGTGTATTGTGAGTCATGAGTCATGACAAGGTCTACAACTTACTCATAGACCTATACCTGGTCCATGGAAGAATCTCCTGTTTGGGCTGTGCTCCCAGTTGTACTCTTTTTAATTTGGCTTTTCATGCCTCCGTAATTTATATATTGTTGTCCCTCCCCCTAAAAAAATAAAATTGTATGATGGTTAATGTAATACAAATTGAGTTCAGAATGTATTAGGTAGGATCTTGGAAAAGACAACACCTGAAGCAAGCATTGGTTGCTAGATTTAGTTTGAATATAGGAATTACATGACCTCACCTGATATGCTTCATTGAGTAGAATTTATTGGAAAAGGCTAAACCCTTTATGAGTCCTGGTTTGTAGACTCACTCCAGATTTAGTAACCCAGGGATTCAAGTATGACTTGCATAAGAATTTATCTTCTGTCTATAGAATATGGAAGTCAATAGGGTGTGACCAGCAGACAAGTTACTTCTTTGTCTTCAACTTTTATCTGTTTCATTTTTTGATCCATTGGGGAAAGAGATAATGCTCTTAATCCAATCTGAAAGGATTTTGTAGCGTCCCTTTCACCGATTTATTACTTTGATGTTCTCTTAAATGTTTGATTGTCGGGGAGGAATGGCTCCTGGATGTGCTTCATGTGCATATCCTATCACCTATGCTTTTATGGGGTGTTAAAACACTCTACACACTCAATCACAAAAACACATTATGTTTGTCTGTGTATGTATGACTGTGTATGTATGTCCTTGACTCAATCGCAAAAACACATTACGTTTGCAACCATTTTTTCCACCTGGCTTAGTTTTGCTGCTGTGAATTGCCCTCTAATGCTTCTTTTTTTTTTTTTAAATGCTTGCAGGAAAAGGGCAATTGGATTAAATTGGTGAGTTCCATTGATTTGACACTACATATGAAAATTTATCGTCAACCAGTCAAAGAGCAAAGTGATAACGAAAGTCATGTTTGAGTTATGTGTGACAGGAGAGTTGAGCAATGCTTGTCTTGTCTGGTTTTCGTGATATTTTTCATAGTCTCTTTACTTACTGTTAAATGAGGCGTGTAATATTGAAGTGATTAAACAGTATCACTGTTTGTCTTTACCTCTGAGTTCGCCACGTACTGTATTTTTTAAAAACAGAAGTAATGTGAACCTAGATGTATCATTTTCTGTTCAAGTTAATGTTCTAATATGTGTGTGTAAAAGCCAATACTAAGTTTATATTTCTATCATTTTGCTACTGTGTGCTTTCTCTCAATACTCTATCCTTATACCCTGTTCAGTCATGGATGGAAAGAATGAAAGCTGCTGACGACCAAGGGAAACTAGTTTTGCTGTTGAATTTACCTGCTTCATATACTTCGGGAGAGGTAGAGGTAGGCTGACTAACTCGGAATTGCTTCCTTTATGATTCTTAATGTCTACATCTTTTCTGCATTAAGTGTGAATGAATTGGCACTGCTGGTTATATCTTGTTTTAAACCATAATACTTGTGTAGATCTTTTTCTCCCCCAAGTAATTTAAGAGAAGATGATTTCTATTCCCAAGAAACCAAAGATAGAAGGCACAATATCTAGAACTATTGCTGGTTGCTATGGTGAATCAATAGCATCTTTTTTATGATTATTGTTGGCAACGGTAACTACTATGTTGATTTCAGGATATCATTTGGAATGCATTTGAGGAAAGCTGTATAGCTAAGGTGCTGCCACATACTGCTATTTCTAACCCAAAATCTGGTACGTAGAAGATCACAATTTGTTGGTTTGTGTCGGTGGTTATGCCAATTTTTCTAGTTTTTACTTTTTAGTATAGGAGTATGTTAGATTTATCCTGGCCCAGCACAGCCATTTTTTTTATTGCGCGTGTGTTCTCACACACACACACACACCTCTTTAGTTGCCTTCTTCTCTCTTGTTGAGCATGGTGATGATATCTTAGTTTGTCATTCCTGGCAGGTCAAGCCTTTGCTATCTTTAAAACAAGAGAAGCTGCAGAGAGAGTTGTGGAAAGGCTAGATGATGGATGCTTAATGTTGCCAAATTGTCGGTACGATCCAATTCAATTTAGTGCTAGATAAATAGACCATCACCCCCTATAAGAGTCCTATTAAGTTTATGCAATGATCATCACACTAGTAAATTGAGACCTGGCCATCCGGGCTGGCATGGTTACCAATGACTTTGGCCACACATGTCACATTATGTATTGTCTGCTTTGCCGGAGTGCTCTCGGTTTGTTTGTGGAATCACCTAAAAGCCTCGTACCACGTGAGATTGTGAAAATTCACTGCAGTTCTAAGATAATAATCGCAAGAACAAATTTTTTGTGGGGCAGCTGAAGAGTGGAGAGAGGGCGTGTGTGTGCGTGTGTGGGGGGGG
>JAYMSP010000598.1:0-46111 GCA_036897095.1 Plantago elongata
ATTTGGGTGCATAATATAATTTATAAAACACTTGAGTATAATGTGTAGTAAAATAAAACTTGTAAATTGTAATTGAGTCAATGAACCAAATCGAAATTCAGACTCTCAACACTAACTTTAAGCGCACTAAATGAAATTGGATTTACGTTTTAAAGCCCAAATTGAAGCCTAGTCCACCCGAACCAAACGAGGCCCATGAAATAAAGTATAAACGGCCAGCCCTAGCCAGCTAACTATGTACAATAACAGAGAGAAGAAGAAGATGGAATACCGTATTCCAGTTGATATAGTCCGCAACATACTTAGCCGTTTGCCGGGAGAATCTCAAGTTCGGTTCATGATCGTCTGCAAGGAATGGCACTCCATTATGAACGATGATCCATCTTTTTCTATCGATATGCTTATTATTTATGGACAAGGTCAATATACTCGATATAGCCGTCAACCTTGCGCCATTCCTCTCTGCTCCTTGTCGAAAACCACCACCAGCTACAAAATTCATGCTAAGAACATTAACATTATCAACTGCGACCCGATAGAGGCGATACTCACAGATGAACCTTCTTGCAATGGCTTACTTCAGGTCTATAGAAGTGGATTTTATGGACCTATTCTGTGGAATCCTTTTTCAGGGAAATCGCTACAATTATCGCCTGATCTCGGAAATCGTTTTGAGTCGTTTGGGATTGGTTACGATGTCCAAACTAACGACTACAAGGTGGTTGGACTTGGCATAAATGGTGAGACTTTTATAAGCCCGAGTGTGGCGTGAGATTGAGGGTATCCCTAACGTTCGTATAGAAACCAAATGTGCTGTTTTTGGTAATGATGGGTTACATTGGCTTGCTGAAAAAGGCCAGCAGAAAGTAGTGATTAGACTTGATCTTAGAACTGAGACCTACAATCAGCTTCCACAGCCAAGCTGCTGTCATACTCGCTGTTATATTGGTCATTATATGTATCATGATATGTATGTGTTGGAAGGAAGCTTACTTCTCCTTTGCAGTAACTCCTTCAAAGTCTTTAAATGGGAAATATGGATTTTGAATGATTGCAAAAACGGAAATGGCAAAAACTGGAGTAAGTTGTTTACGCTGGGAAAGGGGTATATCAATGATTACGGATATCTGGATCTTGTAGCTTATGTGAAGAGCAAAGATCAAGTTGTGATTAGATATGGAGAGATATTAATGTGGTTCGACTTGAAGAGTTACAAGTGCTTGAAGACGGTCACCATCAACGGGATTGGGAGTGCTTTTTGTCGAGTGTTGCCTGCTAGCCAAGGTTGGTTTTCTGGGAATCATGAGAATAATTTTAAGCTCGATATACGAACTTCCTCGATCCCTCAGTAATTTTATTCTTCCCCACGATGATATATAATGATGTTATCAGATGGGCAGATGGCATGGTTTTATTAATCCTGATTCTTCTAGTGAGAAAAGAATATTTCTGCAATTTTAAGTCTACCTGTAAGTTTATTAGATTTTGATGTTTCTGGACTTGGAGTTATTAACTTTATATGTTATAAGGTTCTCTTGTGTCAGTAATGACACTTGCATAAATGATTTTTTCCTGCATATATAGATCTTTAGATCTTTAAATCTCATAATTGACACAAAAGGCCATTCAAGCTGTGAATTAACTTGCACAGGACAGTTTGTTTGGCTTGCAAATTCTTGTTGGAGGAGGTTTGTTATAAATGTTACAGGACCTCAAAATGGAATGGAGGTTGATACCATTGTCTATGAGTAAATGCATCTATCTGTTTTTCTTTTTTACTGGAAGTTCTCAGTGTCGGTTTATTCAGTTTGAAAATTTTATGTTTAGTTTAAAATATTACAAGCGAACCAGAACTTACACCTCGAATTAGAGACTAAAACAAAGTGAAAAAACCAAACAAGATACCAAGACCTTAATATGAAATATTCATGCAAGACAAGAAGTGTAATAACAGTTATGATCAGATAGGCGGTATAACATACTTCACTGTAGATTTTTATGCTCCAAGAATCATATTTTGGTCCACAAGGCTGGTCAACGGTACCATAAGATTGAGGTGGAACATAATTCTTCAGTAAAGGAACTCTATCTGGAAGATACTCATCGTCACTTTCATAGTATCTCTCAGGATATGCTACAATGTATAGGATAGAAGCCAAAAACGCCTGCAACGCCTGAATATGGAAACTGTTAATAAATGGAAGGATCCTACAACATCTTGGCAAGATTCTTAAGGAAAGAAACAAATTCAATTTCAAATAAACACTCAAAATAGAAAAGGTGCTTATCACCGTTGAAGGTTATCACCCAATAAGTGTTTTACTTCGGGCAGTATAACATTCTCTTCAACACTAAGACTATCTCTGAGAGCCACGGGTATAGCTTGCGCTCATTGAACCATCCAGTATGAAAACTCTACAATATCGTAAATCATGATAGTCATGGTGAAACGGACAGTTGCACAAATATTCCTGATTTATTTTTTAATTTTACAAGTGCATTGGAAAACTCTCTATGTTTTTCTCGTCTGCAAGCCCAGTGATGCACACTTGAATTTTGCAGAGTGTAGAGTAGAGATGTCGACATTCCCAACCCTTGATATGTTACCTTAAGAGTGTCAACTAGGAAGGTTCTTCTCTCCTTTTCACCATGTTAACTTGACAACTTTCCCCACATTCATTGATTCCCTCTAAGACTAGGACTCATCTCTACTTCAAGACTCCAGAGAAAGGTTATTTTCAAATGGTAAACCCACAACTTTATTGCGGAATTACATGGTTCCAATTGATGGGAAAGTGACACAATCGAATGCCAAATTACCCTTGATTGGTCATCCGAGACAAAGATAGTACTGCCTAGATATGTCACTTTGCAAGTTCTCCTTGATGGAATCAGAATAGAAATTCATGCAATGCAAGAAATAAAGAAGCAAGCTCAGGAATCTCACGGCAATGTAAAGTTCACAATAAAATACATCCAAGTGAAGCTAGTCAATGTTGAGCTTCTATTCTGTTTGCAAAGCATAATGTACCAGTAAACAATTATTTGGTTCTAATATTCTGAATTACCAAAAGTGGATATGTATGACAACCACATAAATCCAGCTAGTTGTTAGAAAATGTCAAGTAACACAAGAGTTCAATGACACTGCCAGTCTGCCGAATACCACCAAGTTACAGCTACAGTTTCAGATGTGGCAGTTATGGTTTAAAATTGATGGACGTGCAAGAAGTAAAATCACTGTGTCGAGCAGTACGCAGAAAGTCTGCCAAAGCTCTGTTGTTAGAGAGCCTGCTAGCAGAAACTATATGTGGCCTTTGGCTAGCCCAATATCAGATTATTCTCCAACTTACAGAAGTCTAATTAGCTATCATCTTTCGTGTAGACCATATTCGACGCATGGAGATTGGAACTGCCGCCCTCATTTTGCCGGAACCACCGCTGGATGCATTTTCAACCGATCAATTTCTCCCTCTCTCTATCTCTCTAGTTTCACCGGAAATATACCGAATCTTGCCAGATTTATGCCGAATTTTGAAATTAAATTGCTAAAATATTCAAATCAACAAATTCATCTTTTTTTTTCATTAAAATCTCAATCGGAAGTGAAATTTGACCTATCAGTTGTCGTATTTTTGATTTTTCGATCTCATGTTTCCAGATTTGGTTTTAGATCTGAAATTCGTACAATTAAATCGACTTTCGTAATTTGGTGGTTTGTTATGATTTTAAGAGTCCGTGTTATAGTTGTAAGTATCGTTTCTATGGTTACCTCGTGTTAATGTTTCAGTCTGTTATAGTTTTAAGCATCGTTGTTATAGTTTCCGTACCTTTTATTGTTGTTTAAGGTAGCAACGTTAGTATTTTTTCATTTGGTGAAATATTTAGGATTTAATTTTGTAAATGTTTTGTTAGGGTTTTAAGAGACATTGGGGTTTTAAAATATATTATTATGTCTTTAAGTAACAATATTAGTGTTTTTAGCTTGTGTTGAATGTTTCTACATGTTATTGAGTTAACGTAAATGTTATAGTTTCAAGATCTATTATTATAGTTTTAACCAACAACGTTCATGTTTTTAGCGTATGGTGAAATATTTAAGATTTGAATTTTGCAAATGTTTTGTTATATCTTTAGAATGCATTGTATGGATATGCACTATTATGTATTAAGCATCAATGTAATTGTTTTTAGCTTGTGTTCCATATCAGTATGATTTGTTATAGTTTTAAAACTTGTTTTTATAGTTTTAAGATGCACTGTTATGGTTAATGTTACTATACTTATCTTTTCTTGAGTAGATTTTTATGTTATTGTTTTTAGAGCATAAGGTATAGTCATAAGACGTATTGTTGTAATTTTATGAATCAACGTTACTGTTTTAACTTCGTCGAAATATTTATAATTTGACTTTTTATAAATATTTTGTTATAGTTTTAAGAGGCAAGATTGTGATTTTATGTATTAATCTCACTGTTTTTAGCTTGTGTTGCGTGTTCCCTGCTTTGTTATAGTTTTAAAATGCATTGTCATGGTTTTACACATCAATGTTATTGTTTTTAGCTTGTGTAGCGTGTTCCTGCTTTGTTATACTTTTAAAATTCACTCTCATAGTTTTACACATCAATGTTACTAATTTTAGCATGTCTTACACATTTCTTCTCTGTTATAGTTTTACACAAGTTAGTGAATGTTTTTATGCAGGTGTAGTGACGACATCAAGTTGAATGATAGATCTCTCAAAGTTACAAATACAGTTTTAAAGCAACAAGCACAGCAATACAAGATCGAAAGCTGAAATTCACCAAGTTTGATGGGAAAAGAAAAAAAGCTTATTCTAACAACAAAATGTCAAATAAACATTTATTGTAATTTTTTTTACGAGAATAGATGTTTCAAAATCTTTTGATGACTAAATGTTCAAGTAGCTATTTTAAGTTTGTTTGTTGTTTTAATGACTTTTAAGGAACTTTTAGACTTGTTTAAGGGTATTAGATTGTCACTTGAAACTATAACAAATCATCATATAAAATATCATATAGGTCCTTAAAACCATCACACTATATGTTTAAAAATTAACAAAACATGTTAAAACTATAATTGAAAAATACATTATCGGCGCAATAAAATCATCATATCATCCCTTAAAAAATTAACAATATACTTTAAAACTGTAACTGAAACTTTTAATACTAATAACTTAAAATCATAACTTAACCTATTAAATTATAATAAAAATGTGTGTATTGTGGTTTTTTAAGAAACTCAACCGATCAGATCGTTAACTTATAAACTTAGAACTTCTAAATGAAAAGACAACAAATTTGGCACGCGTACTTCTCCCATTGATTTCGCTATCAACTGGCGACCTTCAGCAGATTTCTGCCGACAGGCAAGAGAAATCAGAAATCGCAAAAAAAAATAAAAAGAAAAATCAAGACTTTTCCATATTTTATAAAAATCTTACTTTTTCTAAGACTTTGACTTTATATATTATTATATTATCCATGTATTTGTTTAACAAATTTTCTTTATTACCTAGTTCAAAAATAAGTTTTTACAGATGGTTAACTCCTAAAGCATGTGGGGATGTTTCGAAGATAAAAATTGAGAAAATGGTAATTAATAATTTCACATTGAAAATTATGGGTCTTGTAAAATGTGAAGTCGAGAATAAATTAATGCCAAAATTATGGATGATAAAATTAAGTTTTTTTGGTTTTTAATTTTAGCTGTGTGACTGATTGAGTTTTTTTAAAATCGTCAAGACTCACATTTTTCATTATATTTTTAATAAATTATATTGTAATTTTAAGTTATTAATATTGAAAGTTACATTTAAAATATATTTTATTAATTTTTTAAGAGAAGATACAATAATTTTAAAGCGTCGGCAATGTATGTTTCAATTATAGTGTTAACCTATTTTGTTAATTTTTAAACATATGGTGTGTAATGTATTAAGGACCTACACTAAATTCTTATTATAGTTTTAATCGATAATCTAATACCATTGTTCAAAAGTTTCAGAAAAGTCATTAAAATAATAATAAAATAATTTTAAGATAAGTTACTCGAACATTTATTCATTCAAAGATTTTAATAAATGACATTTATTCTCATCTAAAAAAATTACAATAAATGTTTATTTGGTGTTTTTAATGTAAATGCAATTATTTATTAAGGTCAGGTTTGTACAATCAAGACTGGAAGAGGTTAGGTAACGTAGACGTTAAGATGAATAACATTGAAATAGAGCTCAGTGGCAGAGAACTCACCACAGCTGGGAGGATCAAGAAACTATGAAAGGTAGATTAGATCCGTCTAATTCAAATCCGATGGAGAACTTTAGGTGTAAGCAGCACTCTGCGGAATTTCTGGTTTAGGGTAAGCTTAAATAGAAGGCATGTAGTAATTTGGACGGTATGTTGTGAAACACACTTTTTGCCATTATACTATCAGCCCCCTTCAAAGCTTAAACAGCTAGTATAAACCTTCTCATCTATATATTCTACATGTCCTGGAATAGTACAGCATCTTCTACAATCTACGACGACACTACCGTATACAACATGATAAAGTAAGCAAATGTTGTAACAAGAAACTAGGGTATATAAACAAATGGAACATCTTATATATACATGAGAATTTAATGGCCCATGGACAAGTCATAAGTATCCAAACACAGCAATAAAACTTGCGAGGTGGTGTCCTGGATGTAAAATTTCCTTTTACTGTTAGAAAATTTGTCTACCTGTTTACCTGTGAATACAAACGTGGACATTAATAAGAAGACACAATCATGTAGAACCAAATGGATTATATGATCCGAATAAAAATTCAAAAAATGGAAGTGAAGAGAGATTTAGAAATTGGCTCTATCAATTCACACTCAAACACCCGATGCTTTCATCATGACAAATAGTATCAATCACTGTATTAGAAATGTTTTCATCAGAAGAAATAATAAAGTCATAAACCCTATTACATTAACAAATCAACCATCGTTCTGCAAAACTACCAAGTTGCCAAGAGAACAAAATTATTTGGATGACCCAAAAAAAGGAAATGTATTAACAAATCAGCAACCAACTATATTCGACAGAATTAGAGACTAAAACAAAGTGAGAAAAAAAAAAGGATGATATCAAGACCTTAATATAAAATATTCATGGACAAGACAGGAAGTGCAATAACAGTTATGATCAGATAGGTGGTATAACATAAATTTTCATCACTTACTTTGCTGTTGATTCTTACGTTCCAAGAATCATTTTTTGGTCCATAAGGCTGGTCACCGGCAGCATAAGATTGAGGTGGAACATAATTCTTCAGTAAAGGAACTCTGTCTGGCAGATACTCATCATCACTTTCATAGTATCTCTCAGGATGTGGTCCTAAAGCCTTTAGAATTATAGCTAACAACATACTTAGTCCCTGCATATAGAAAATGTTACTAATAAATAGTAGGCTCCTACAACATCTTGGAAAGATTCTTAAAAAGAAAGAAATGAATTCAAATTTTCAAATAAACACTCAAACGGAAAAAGGTATTTATCACTATTGAAGGTTTTTACACTAAGACTGTATTTGTGAGAGCCACAGGTGTAGCTTGCGCTCATCTAACCATCCAGGACGAAAACTCTAAAATATCGTTAATTCATGATAGTCATGGATGATGAAACGGACAGTTGCACAAATATTCCTGAAATATTTTCAAAATTTTAAACTCTCATGTTTCTCTTCTGCAAGCCTAGTGATGCACACTTGAATTTTGCAGAGTGAGAGTAGGGGCATCTACGCTCCCAGCCATTAACATGTCACTTTAAGCGTGTCAACTAGGAAAGCTGTTCTCGCCTTCTCACCATGTAAACTTTACAACTTTCCCCACATTCATTTCTTCCCTCTGCAACTAGGACTCCTCTCTGCTCCAAGACTCAAGAGAAAGGTTATTCTCCACTAAACAGATACACCTACAACTTTCTTGCAGAATTACGTGATTTCAATTGATGGGAACATGACCCACAATCGAAATGCCAAAATACCTTTGATTCATCACCCGAAATACAGATAATACGGCCTAGATATATCAATATGCAATTGTTCCATGACGAAATCAAAGTAGAAGTTCATTTAATACTAGAATTGAAGAAGCAAACTCAGGAATCTCACATCTATGTAAGTTCACAAGAAAATACATTGAATGCGAAACAAGTCAATGTTGAGCTTCTGTCCTGATCGCAAAGCATAATTACCAATAAACAATAATTTAGTTCTAATATTCTTAAATTACCAAAAGTTGATATGTATGCCAACTACATAAATCAGGCTAGTTGTTAGAAATTGTCAAGTAGCACAAGAGAGTTCTATGGACAGCCAGTCTGCCGCATTCCACCGAGGTTACAGGTAATGTTCAAATGCAATTGTTTTGGTTTGAAATTGATGGGCATGTGGAAAGTAGGAATGGAGAATAGAAGAAGTTAATAACTGTGTCAAGCAATGCAGGAATTCTGCCAAAGCTCTGTTATTAGAGAGCCTTCCAGCAGAAATTATATATGGCCTTTAGCAGGCCCGATATTATTTTCCAACATTCATAAGTCCAATTCGCCCACATCTTTAAACAGGCCATTCAAGTTGCTATTGGTCGACGACTCCATCAGGATCGAGTTGTACAGTTCTGTAATAGGTTTGTGAATCATCCTAATTCCTAAGCACCCATAGACCCCCTTCCCCAACACACACAAGCGCCTTTTTTCTCTCAAAATGATGTATGTGCAACTAAATCCACATTACAAGCTTATTGTATAACCAATATTCAATTCATTTAATACGAATTCCAAAGAAAATTAGTCTGATCTCTGATTTACTAAATCAGTTTACACAAGATCAACTTGAATGGCATAAATACGAAACAATAATAAATGCCTAAATAATGTGCGCATGTTCAGGACATACACTCCGGAGAGTAGAACAATGTGCAACAATCATTTCTGTATGTAATTGGGTGTGAGAGAGAAAAATCTAATTAAATCAGTCCCACAAAGTAAAGGAGGACCAAACTTAAAAATGTGTTCGATAGTTAGCAACACTTTGGTGCTTTCAGCATAACATTAGGGGGTTTTACACTTCTACTTGTGTTCATGTCCTATGTATCAATTAATAGGTAGAACATACCCACCCTGCTAAAAAACAGTGGGTCCGTGCAGGTGAGGGTACTATAGCCGCTTACTAAGAAATGGGTGCCTACTAATCGAATATAAGAGAGGGTCAGCTGCAGGGTGGGGGCGGGTAGTACATGATTGTAGACTTCATGCTTACTTTCATTGCTTGGCTGTAATCGTTGTACTTGGAAATAAACTCGATAAAATTTGTTCCAAAAAATGAAGTTTCATATAACTGTTACAAGGATAACTTTGCTTTATTGGGCAGATTAGACCCATGATAAATCATACTAAAAGAAAGACAGGCCATAGATAAGTTAATTATGTTTTATAGTGGCAATAATGTGAAAAATGTAGTGAGGCATGAAGCCCAGAGTTTCATTGAAGCAGGTGTAGCCCCAGTAGAAGGAAAAGAACTGACTGTGAGGAAATTAATACAAAACACAGGCATTTGAAAGCACCAGAGCATATAAATAAAGGGGCAGTGAGGACTCTTTAAATGGATAACAAAAGGAAACACTGGCTAGATACATGTGTATGTACAAGGATTTGCTGATCAAGATGGATGGTATGAGGAAGACCGAAGTGAATGACCTGCTTATGTCACCCAATTTGCACTTCAGTTCTGTAATTTACCAAGAATTATTGGGGAAAGAGGTTTCTTTGTTTTGTACTATATAAGAGCTGGGGTCATACAGATAACAGGCTAGACCATATATACTCCTTTCAGTTAGCAAATCACTAAACAATATCACAAAACAAAAGCAGGCACAAGCATATATAATTGCACAAGTCACATAGAGAGTGGTGTGGGGTTGTTAGAGCACCTGTAAAGCCACAACTGTCAAACCAAGCCATTTGCATACATCAAAGTTCTCTCTGATAAAACCTTTTAACTGATTAAAGTATCCAGTTGGGTCTGCTGGAAAGTCCTGAAAACCAGTCAAATATCTAATTATATTCAAAAATCCAGATGATCAGGACGCCATAAATAACAATCCAACCACGCATACCTCCTCCCAATCGTGGTTTAAGAATACATCAGCAATTACTGCAGCTTCCAGCAGAAAGAGCAAAAATACAAAACCCATGTACTGGATCCGTTAAGCTCAACAAAGTAGGAAATAGAAGATTCCAGAGAAATCTAATGCACAATGCATTAAAAAAAAAATTGCTAAACAGAAAAGAAATAATATTTTCAATATGACACTAGCAGTGGGCATCAACTCTCAAAGGCCCACATCTTTCTCCGTAAGAAACTTCACTGCCCAAACATTATACGGTTTCTCTATTTGCAGGTGATTTCGAACTCACCTATTTGCAGGTACACTTATTTTGACTGCTGAATCATCATCAGGTCAAACCGAATCATTAATTCAAAACACTACAATCTAGGAATGCATATTTTGACTGTTGGATCATCATTAACATTATGAAAGTGCGAAACACTACGATCGAGCACCTTACTTTTACAAAAATGTTCTAGTAGTATTCATCTTGTTATAATTAATTTATCTATACTTAATGTTGACTAAATAATAAAAAGTAATCTAAAATGAGATTATTTTGGTAAATCATTTATTTTAATTCTTGATTATATAACAATTAAAGGACATATCTATTTGCATGCACTATGGACCCTCCATACAAAATGAAAACCAAAGTTATTGTTGATGTGAGGTCAAACTAATGAGACAAATTATGTAGAAAGGACGAGAGCACATAGTAGATTGAATTAACAACTTGACACTAATGTGTAAAAACGAGATATATTTTTATTGGCTTTTTATCAGCAAAATAAATCAAATTCAATTTGATTCAGAGAAGGGTCATATACTCTCATCACTAATATAAGCAAGAATATTGCAGATATGAATATAATGACTTCCCATCCAGACATAGTATATAATTTATGCAAGAGTTGATCTTAGAATGAGGAGAAACTAGGACAGGTTGACAAACTATAGCTATATCTGCCACACGCAACACATCTGCAAGTTAACATGATTATAACATACAATCATATTATCCGATCGGAGCTTGGGTTGATAGGAAGGCTGGAATTTATTTCACACACAATGAGCATGGCAAAAGAGAACGCATTAACATAGGATATCAAGTTTCTACCAGAGACAAACACCACAAGAACTATATGGGACTCCCTCAAAAGGAAACAGGGTTAGTAGGAACACCAAGTATTAAGAGCACAAGAATGAAGATTTTACAAGATTGAAGACATCCAAACCTTGATGCTACTATCTTTTTAGCTATTTACAACCCTAGAGGAATATAAGAGATCACTACTTCATGTCTCCCACCACTTTCAACTATCAAGAGTAACTAGGATTTGTAATATCCTTAAATGATTCAAAGCTGTTGCTCTATTTTGGACTTAAACGATAAAGCTTCACCAGTCACACCCACATTTAAACTGTAAGCAATCAATAGCAAGCTGTATCCATGCAATGTGGATGAGAACTTACATGTCATCAAATAGCAAAGCAAATATACTCGGTTGTTGAAAAAACCATACAATTTACATAGTGAATCAATTGATGATGTGCAAAAATAGCTCTTATATCATGAACTACGGAAAGCTGAATATAAATGAAGTTGCCAGCAGTACCAGCAAAACAAGTTTACACTTTATAATTAGCCCGTTTATTTTTTCACACATTAAGTCTATGAAGTTCCAAATCTAATACTACTACGCCCCGCTAAAAAATGTATCTATTCATTTTCATTATTAATCACAAAAAATTGATGAAAGCAAAGGATACGATAAAGAGGCAGCAACCATTAGCCGTCTCAGCGGCAATGTGGCCGGAGCAAGTGATGAAGCACATGGTAACTCCAACCCCAAGGATAGTGTATATGAACCTATCATATCAATATCATCACATCACCATTGAATCGAATGCCCAATAAGATAAACAGAATGAATTAATTGATTAATTAATTAATGAATTAAGAATGAAATAATATTAGGTAAATAGGGGAGGAAATGAAATTACCAAGGGACAGGGGCATGATCAGAATGAAGGTGACGAAGCCAAACCCTAAGCATCCAGAGGGAGTATAGAATCATGGCTATTCCGGCCATACCTAGACCAGAATTGACCACCTTAAGCACCGACTGGATGCAACTGCGAGCCATACGACCCATTGATGGAGAAAAAGGAACCTCAAAACTCACTCAATCGATCGATCAACTTCCTGCTGGAATGGATATCTTTGTCTGCAAATATCACGGTGCGTTGTTTTTCCAATGACGATGGTACTGGATGGTGGAGTAGTTAACTAAATCAATCATTCTGAACTAAATTTGTTTGCTTGTGACCGGTCCAAGACTTGATAGGTGATACTCGGGTAAGTATTTCGATAAATTTATCTCGAAAATAACATTTATATCAAAAAAATTATCAATATCATTAATTAAAACTTATATATGTAATCATGTTCGAATTTGTGAGTCGCGTTCACTAGCAAGATTAAGAGCCCCCTACCCCTCATCTTGACAAGGTTGTCCAATCACTAGGTAAAGAGGATCCCAAAATCTTACTTAAGTCCGAACTTTTAATTTGGTGTGATCAGTCATGTGGGTTGAGATTAAGTTTCTTTTATCATTTTCTTTTTTGGAATAAAATTAGTATTTTTATTCCTAGTATACGTTCGAGTACAACGTCGCACAACAGAATGCTCGTAAAACATCAAGCAACACATCAAAACTCTAACAAACAGGATACCCAAGTAGAGATCGACAAAAACTAACTAGTTTTGGATGCCATAACACCGTCCAATGGCCTTCTCGGTGGTCATACGCAACAGTTGATTCATGCACATACTAACCACTTAACCACAACATTAAAAACCTGGTTCGTCCCAGTACCACTGTTACAAATGAGAGCAATCTCATTATCCCAAGTAGTAGTACGACGAGTGCGACCCATCAAGCATAGTAACACATCCTAGTCCTCTTAACATGGACACATGCAAAGAGTAAGAGTCTTCTTAACATGGACACATGCAAAGAGTAAGTGGTCAATAAATTCATCATCAACATCGCAGAACACTCATCTTTGATCAATCATAAACCCAAAACGAATCAATCAATCCTTGGTTGCCAGACTCTTCCAAAGAGCCACCCAAACCACAAACTTAGAATGGGGTGTGGCAACATTAGTAAGAACCAAATCCCTCCAATTAAACTTTAGATACAAAAGGTAGAAGGACCAAACACTGCAGCCATACAAAATTTATTACTATCTCCAACCTCCCCCGCCAAAGAAATTATATGCAAATTGCTTCAATAGCAACCAACATCTTTTTTGGAAAGTGGAGTAGCTGACTCCAATAGTTTTGAACTCCATAAAGGACACTTTGAACTAGTTGTAGGCCATGTCTCTTTTTACATATTACAAAATATTCTTTTATCAAAATTATTACTACGACTGTAGAAACTGCTTAAATCAGAGACCGAACCTTCAATAAAGAAACCATTGCAGTAGGTGAAGACCAGTTATGTTCATCACCCCATTACTAATCATTTTACCATTTCTTTCACATTCAAATTGTATCGTTCCCTTTGAGAACGGAACTGACTGAGACAGGAGGATCTCAAAATTTGTCATGTATCTCCAATCCAAGTGGCAAGTACTTGTATGATAAGTTCCAGACAAGAAAACAATGTTACACATGTTCTCGGGAACCCAAGATTTTTTGAGTTTGTCCTTCTTAGTTTTCCTATGCATAGTATTGACTTTATTAGTCACATCAACTGGAGCGAAGAGTTTGTTAGGGCTAGGCAGGAATCTTATAAACATAATTCTAGCCTGCTTGTGAGTAGTTGTGGAATCTGAGAATAAGTAGTGTTGTTGGTATTGTTGGATGTATTGAAAGTGTTGTTAAGTGTATGAGGAATTCTGAGTGGTGGTGCAGTGTATGTATCAGGTCTGGTTCTGGAACTGCTCGCTTCATTCACTAACCCTTTTTTCTATTTCCCTTGCAGCAGCAACTTGTTCATTTGTTCCATTTTAGCCATGATACCAGCCAAACTCAGATCTACTAACGCCACCTTCTCATTCATTTGTGCCATTTCTATGCGGATATTTTCTATCTATGTATCATGTTTTTTCTGAGTCTCAAACAGATCCTTCATCAGAGTGTCTTCCATGACCACAACGAGCTGCTAATAACATGACTTTGAATACCAATTGTTGCCAATTCTTATGTAAATGAGAATACTAGAAGCAAGTAACTAAATATCAAGTAGAGTAGAATATTGCTTGGTATTACCGCGACGGCGCGTCGTTAAGGGGCTGATGGAGGTGGCCTTAGCTCGGTTGTTGTAGTAGTTGTTGTGATATTCTGGATTCTAGTTTACTTTGTAGTGGTACCGGTTCATTTCGACTTTTTTACTGATTCAAAATTGTACACGGATTCTTATAAACCTTCGTGATTCATTTCATCGTTTTCAATAAAACATAAAAAATTGCTTAAAAAAGAGAAGAAAAGAAGTGAATGAAAGTGTCTTCTCCTATTTCTTCCAAGTTTAGGAGACAATAGCCATCCCTTCTAGTTGTTGCAAGATATTGCCTTGTTTATTCTTGTATATATTATTATATTTTAAAGGTGAGAGTTCATTTATAAATTATGATGTCATAATTGAACTTTATTTCTATATATTTTATTTTGAAGAATTTATATCACTATTTTGATTCAAACGTGAAGCGTAAATTTGTTAAAATTATTTCCTCGAGTTATTCAAAGTACACTATGGTTATTGAAGCATATAGAGACACTACGATAACCATCCTAACGGTAAAAATCAATGAATGATCTGATTAATTTCGCTCTCATTTCTCAAGATCAAGATGAAGGGAAATAATTTTATACCATTTATTTTCGAGGTATCTTACAATTTATCAACCAATTGTTTCCCCAGAGTGTTGTTATTGGTTATACACAGCAAGCATTTATTAAATTGATCTCACTTTATTTGGATATAAGTTGGTGATCCAAAGTAACGGTGTGGGGCTTATAAAATGTTGTTCCTGATGGTTTGGAGTTCGGGCACCATTCAAGTTACAACTTACAACTATGTAGATAGATGATCACGTGTAGAATATCTGTCGAAATATGAATGAGTGAATACATACCATTATACCAAAGAGGATTAGATTGGGGGCCATTAGCATGCAATATAGTTCCAACTTCCACGTGCTGTGTTGTTAAGTTGTTATTTTCTTTCTCATTTCAATTCTAACTTGTTCAACTAGCTACCACATGTGAGCTAGTGAGTTGTTCTCTGCAGATTTTTAGTATTCATTTTGTACACTCGTATCATATCTTCTCAATTATTTTCGACCCGTTCAGACTTTTTTTCTCCAGATCACTACACATGGCGCTTAACTGGCTTTTACCCAACAACGTCTACAAAACCGTTGTGAAGCTCTCCCAGATTCTACTTCTTCACAGATCTTGGGAATCTTGGGCTTATTGTTTTACGCATTATTATTAATGATCGATGTATAATCGGTGAACGTTCACTAGCTAGTATAACTATCATTGTTATATGTATGACACCGATATATTAACCAGTTTATCGCTTGTACATAATCCAAATGCAAGGTTATAACCCCGGTTTGTTGTTAAACATAGCCCAAGTCCTCTCATACTAAGGTCCGTCTCTCTCAATTCTCCAACACTAACGGTAGATAGGAATCGAACTGTCTCACGACGTTCTAAACCCAACTCAAGTACTACTTCTCCAGGCGATCTGACCGTAGCGACTAATAAGATGAGAGATCGACTTAAGTTCTGAGAGCAAATCAAGCTGAAGTCGTGGCATCCAGTAGTATACCAATAATGCTTGAAGAAGACATTAAGAGGATGCCCGATTGAGCATCATTCTCCTAGAGTCCTAGATATATCTTCCAAAAGATGTTGCAAATTAATTATTAAAATGTGTACTTGATATAATTAAAGCAAATATTAAGGAATAAATGACACATTTGCAGAAGATATAAAAAGTGGACACTGTAGTGCAGAAGAACGAGTATATATGATCGAACATGTTGAGTTGATGGCCGAGTGCTGGAGTTTTTCTTGACTGTCGGCCGAATAAAGTCGAAGTTAACAGATCGATTACCATTTGAGCTTGTCTTCATCACATGCTCATATAATTATAATAGAGATCGACCTCCTATTTTGTCTCTTCGATCACAATTTTATTCATTCATTTCCCTCAATTTTCAATTTCTACTCGATAACGAAGACAATATAAAGATATCAATCTATTTGAATATATATGTATTTCATACACCACAACATTTTTCCTGTACAAAAATAATGCGGGACAAATTGAAGTGATTGAAAGGTTTTTCAACCACATATATAGTTGAATATCGTATTTGTTTATAGCATCAAAATGTAGTTCAAAGAAACCTATAATTCACTGATCATGATTCTATGAAATTAAAGATTCAAAATTCTACCTATGGGCGAATCCAGACAAAAACTTAGGGTTATGAAATTTAGAAAGAAAATTTGGAGGAGTTGAAGTGATGGGTTACTTTTTTGAACTAAATTGAATTGAAATTAATAAGAATTTTTAGATTTAAAAAAAAAACACTTTTTTATAGTTTATTGTGTACTAACATCTAGATGAACACTAATTTGTCTAGTTAATTTACCAAGGTCGATGAAGTCACCAACCAATCTAGACCCTCAATCAATTCTCCAGATATGATCTTGTTGCAATCCCTGGAATGATTTGAGGTAATCCAAGTCATTAGTGAAGGCTTATATGTACATATCATGTACATATAAGTTCAATTAATACTGAACCCATATATGACATCGAGCTTACAGCAAGTTTAATTAAGACTGTGTCACTAATGTCATAAGACGTCTCCAATGGAGACGTCGTGGACGCGCGTCGTGCGCCGCGGCGTCTCCAATGGCGTTGTGACGACGCGTCAAAATACACGTTGCTTGGTATAGGCAGTCATATCCAGTCCCTTTTTCTTTTTCTTTTACATTTTGTCCAGTTTCAAACGTTAATAACTCGAAAATTAAAAATGTAAAAAATTAATGAATATCACCAACGGGTTCGTCTCTTCAAAATCTACAAATAAAGACCACTCTTAACTATTTTTGAATCATTCCATCTCAAACTCATTTCTCTCTTAATTAAACTTAAATTTGTAAAATAAAAAATACAATTTTATTAATTTCGACTTCTAAATACTATTATAATATATGAAATATATTTTTAGTAAAATAAAAAGAATTAATTTTGAGTCTTAATAAATTATTAAACAACTTTAAAAAATACATTTTATTCATTTCAACATCTAAGCACTCTTATAATATTATGATTAATATGTAAATAAAAATATTTAAAAAATTAAAATAATTATGACATTGAGACGATGTATCACCACTACAATAAAAATACACGACGACGCGTCATCCTATCACAATGACACATCATGGCGCGTCAACATTTGAAAATGGTCTAAGTGGAGCGTGGAGGTGCATTCATAATTGTTAGATGATGACACTTTTGTTGCATTTTCCAGCAACTTTGTCTTAATGTTAGTATTTTATGTTGTTTGTTATAGACTTTTATTTAATTTGCAAGGCTTTGATTACGTCACCTACGTAGGGGGTCTTCGTTTTTTCTTATTTTGGAGCCATGTTGTGCTAATGAACTAAATGGTCAATAATATGAAGAAAAGTGAAGTTTAGTGCATTCATGTAGAATGTGTTTACTTGATTATTGGTTAATAAAGAGAACGTAATACATATTCGTATGTTACTCTAGATGAATTTGCATGTTAGAACGGACCTTAATTGAGTAGGAAATCATTGTTCAAATAAGAAGGTTGGAAGTTATTATCTTCACATAGCTAGGAAACACAATGAGATCTTCTAGTTAATGAATTCTGTAAGTTTTGGAAACTTTGAGAAGTTGTCTGCAATACTTGAGAACTTGAAGGACTAATATGTAAGGTCTATACCAACTTAAAGGTGAGATCTGAACCGATGAATCATAACATAAAAGGATTGATCGGATGGATGATGCTACAATGACGGTTATTCTAGCGTGTATAAGTAGCTAGTAGCTTTGTGTTGACATTAATCATCAATTCACTTGTAAAATTCATTATATTTGAGCGTTTGTGAGAGGTTGAGATTGTAGATAGCTTGTATCGAGGATTTCATCTTGAATCAGAGAGTTGTGGTAGCTCGGTTGAAGCTTCAATCATTGCTCTGTAAACTTATAACAATATTTTCGGTAATTAGTGGAATCACAGTTGTTTTTCTCCCGAGCAGTAGGCCGATGTGGCGTGCCGAAGCTTGTTATATCTTGTGTTGATCATTACTGCTTTGTTTGAAGCTTAATTTTGCGTAATTGTTCAATTATTGTTCTTGTTACCATTATTGTTATTATTCGTAATTCGTTTTAGTTCGTATGTGATTGATTAGTAATCCTAACAAGTTCTAATCATTCTTAGTATTCAAATATGTTTAGCTAATTCGAAAACTCCTATCCGTGTCTACTTGTGTGGAAACAGGTGTATCCGATGAATCGCCTACATAAATGTTGGGGTTGTGAACCAAGGTCAGGTGGGGTTAGCTAGAGTATGTGTTTCCTTGACTGATTGTTTGATCAGTAAGTTCTGGTTTTGTGGAATTGGATTCAGGTCTGATAAGCACCAACACCCTTTTCTTTACTTTGATCTAGTTTGTCACGTTTCCTAGTTTTGTGGAATTGGATTCAGGTCTGATAATTAACACGGGATGTGAGTACAAAATATACGACACCACCTCCCCGAACTTCGAATTCTGGGATCGACCCTCCTTAGATAGTGGTGGAATTATGGTGAATACAACAGAATGACATGAGATAGTAAGACAAGAAAACCATATGCTATTGCAGCAAAAAAACAGGTGCAATATGACGAACAAATAACGGTACATGTCTGGCCAAAAGTCATACTAATAAAACTGAACAGAGCACTAAGACAAAACATTAATATTATTATGATATAATTTATACTCCATGATAATACTTAATACGTTACATTAAAAGTGTAAACGCACGCACTCTCTCCTTTGGAGATGGCAGCTACAATTGATTGATTAAACTAGTAACAGCCAAACACACTTACAAGTTACAAAGCAAAGCTCACTCACTCTCACACTAAAAACAGATAGAGGAGAAATCACAGGAGGAATCTACGCAAATTATGCCCATCAGTTAGGCCAATAAAAGAAAAAAGCTCACCCCTTTGATTGTGGCAACTTTCCTTTCCAAAGAACCAACTCACACAACTTTGCACCTTTATAGGACTCATGTGATCAAAACACCACTTTACTATATACTACTACTCTTATAACTTAACTTTCCTTATTAATTACTTATCTCATATTTTTTATTGTTTAGAAGTTCAGACGCGCCGTGTATGTCGCTTTCGGAGCCCAATTCCGAGGAACCACATCCCTTGCCGAGAGGGTTCTGTGGGTCGATAGAGTTGTGAGCCTGACGGAGAATGGTCCATGTAGAGGTCCTGCGATGATGACCCAGTTCGCTCCCCATATGTGCGTCATGTCTAGCCATTGATTCGAATTGAGCTGCATTTTTTACAACAAATTTTTAAGGCTATGATGCACAAACTATAGAATAGTTTGTAATCGATACAACTTGTGACTCACACACACTAAGAATATGTTTGTTCTAGGGCATTTACGCTGATGGATATGAGGAGGTGTGTGCATTGAACTTTTAGGAAACATTAGTAAGTGGGATTTGTGTGTGGTGCACTTGTGTGATTACAAACTAGATAAAAGGGAGTGGAAGAAGCACATTCAGTCCCATGCCATGGCATAATTGGCAACTAAGGAAAGTGGCAAAAGGCATTAGCTAGGTTGTAACTAACAGTGTCTAATTGCAATAAAGAAACTAAAGTACTAACAACTAGGAGTATATTGCTTTGAGCATGAAGATCAAGATGCATAAACTGAAACATGTGAGTTGCAAATCTCTTGTTTGTAAAAGAGCATCATATGACTTGTCAGGCATGTGATTAAAACTTAAAAGTCTTGTGTAAAGCAAAGTTGGACTTCTTCGTAGGTTAGTGTGAAAGTAGAGACCATCTACAACGAAAAAAGTTGAATGCATCTTTTGACTAGAATCTAAACACAAAAGGAAAAACAAAACAGAATCAATCTTGAATCAAGAAGTGAGTTAAATTGAAGTAAAATTATACCTCTCTAATTTGCATCGATCCGATATCACCATCGCCATCCTCGAACTCTACTAACAGTGACAGCCAAAAGTCGGTTGATCCTTCGTTAACATGGAACGCGATGTTCTTGCCCGGATACTTGCAGGGTGTCCTGGAAAATCAAAATCAAAATTCTTGAGCAACTATTTCGTGCTATACAGTGTAAATTGTACTAAGATTCACAGCTAAAGTGGTTTAAAAGTCATTAATGATTATGCTCAAGTTTAGAACTACTAGCTGGTAGTACAAATAGAAAAGGTTAAGGTAGTTAATCTGTCCAGTAATGTTTGACCAAGAGAATATATGTTGTTGTAATTATATATTCCAATGAGGGTGAATTTTTGTCAGTGTAGAATATGGTAGGTTGGGTTATATTGTATGTTTTGACCAAAAAGGTTAAAAACACATTGTGATGTGTGCGCATGCTTTCCTCTGGTTCTCCAATTCAATTGTGTCACTCACTCACCCAATCTGGTAATCTTTATTCATGGTTCTTTCTTGCATCATCTATCCACTTTCTTACTCAATCAAATTTAAGTGTATCTCACCTTAAATTTGGTCATGAAAGATCTTTACATCTCAATTTATTTCTACTGGACTCAATTTTATGTCCAGTTCAGCTCTATCTAATTATAATTTATAATTTAATTTAGTTCAGTTAACTAAATTTTAGTTGAAGATAACATAGACCAAATTCCTAAAATCAATATCAAACAAAGAGAGATTTCGAAATTTTCAACTATATAACATAATATAGTGTGGCCTGCTATATGTTTAACATGTCAAACAAGTGTATATGACATACTACATGTTAAATGTACGTTAAAATACCATTGTTAAAGTGGTAGTTTATCAAAACATTCCGTAAATCTGTTTTGTGGAGCAGCATTAGATTAAACAATTATTAGATTAAACAATTAAGCTAAGAGTCGAAGTAGTAGAGTTAGATTAAAGAAGCTATGAGTAGTAGATGAGAAAGTGACAAAACAGAACAACACAGTTAGCATCAAGCCCAATAAAATCAAAGTAAATAAAAAATACCCTACTAGTACTACTCGTACCGTTACTAGTAATGAAATCGTAAAATTATTAACTAAACCGGGTCTATAGTACTGACCTGCGATAAACAATGGGAATCTCGCCGCGGTTGCGCAACATCCCGGCCTCACCAGAAACAGCCATCCGACCGAATGCGGCACCACTAAGATCAAAATGCGGCCTGTCATTGGGGCAACCGGGGCACTCGTCGGTAATAATGACGGTCGCAGCACGCCTCGAGCATATCGACCTATCCAAGCACCTGACTTTATAACACGCGCCGCACCCTTCTCCTCCTTTAAAGAGAATGGGGCTGGTGGCGCCCACTCTGGCCCTGAAGGGCTTGACGTCCACCATTGTTCCGTAGCCGCACGCGCCGCCTGTGCTGCCGTCTCCCTCCGCGCTGCCGTACCATGTTGCGGAGGCGGGGTGCCAATGTGGGTTGGTGGCGGCACAGGAGGAGATGAAGAGGAGGACGAGGACGAGGATTTTCATAGTTGAATGTTTTGAGGGAGTGAGTGAGTGGGGGGTGGTGGCGCGTGAGGTTGGTGAGTGAGTGAGTGCAGTTGAGTTAACTAAACTGTACTCCTGCCACTGCAACCGTTGAAATTATGTTTGGTGTGTGTCACAACTTGTGTTACTCCATCTCTCTATTTATACAGGTGAAGAGACAATTTTGGAGGAGGATCACCAATAAAGTAGCGCTGATGTGTTATATTATATTTATCTATGGAAAAATTTCATAAATTATATTAATGTACTATTCTATGTGAAAATTTAAAGTAGTAATAAATTATTTAAAAATTAAAGAAAATGTGAATACAGTGTGCAAAATTGAATATGAAGTAATGAGGTTGTGCGGATGGATGATTATTATTATAACATAAATATGTAATCATATTAATTATTCAACTTATTATAACTAGATTCTATTTTTTCAACTCTACAAAAAGGTGAAACTGGAAGTCTAGAGTCTAGACACTCCTTAATTTCATTTGTTTATTAAGATAATACTACACTTAAAAATAATATACTCACTTCATCTCTGATTCATCTTTGACGAATCGGTCCTAAATATTAATAAAAAATAATAAAGTAGAAAATAAGGTGTTGAAGTAAAAAAAAAAAGTGAATAAAGTATATAGAAGAAATTGTGATAGAGAAGGAAAAAACATGAATAAAGAGAGATTTTTCATTTGAGGGATATGAAGGTGAAGTGAAGACGAACAAAAATAAAATACGGGTTGATGAAGTTGAAACTTAAAACGAAGAGAGTAAGTGTTTAAATTATACATCAAATGCTTGAAAAAATATTAACCAATCCAAAATAGATTTTCCATGATGTATTATACATGATGATTTCCTAAAAAAATTTACCAAACCACATGATGTAGTATTCATGATGATTTAAGTTGTTGCATAGTGCAACATCAAATTAATACACATGATACAATATTAAAAATATTAGAAATTAGTACTTCATTCTTCATCAATCACTAGTGAATTAATAGCTCACAATATTTCTTCATCAATACAAGGGAATTCAAAACTTGGCAAATTAATCATTTTTAATATTCATCATGTTTGAGTGGCATTCCTCTATATATGTTGTTAGTTGATACTCTCCTATGGTGATATTTCCGATTAATCCTATAATACTTATCCGTCACCGTTTTAGATATTCATTCGAGATTAATTTCTTCTCGTTGTTTTTTAAATATCCAACCGACATTCTATCGGCATCCGCTCACCAAGCCTCTGGGAAGCATGTACACATTGTCATGTTCTCCAGTCCAATTGATCGTTGGGGCAATCTACTTGTTTTTCCTATATGTTCACAAGCTCATTTATTTGCGTTCCAACATGTATTTTGCCATCATTGAGTTAGGAGTTAGGTTGTGTTCTCTTCAGCTGAAAACCACTTCAGTCCAGTTCAATTGAATTCAACTCGAGTTAGTTATAACTTATGTCTTACTTTAGTTAAGTTGAATTGAATTCAGTCAGTTCAGTTTTATCCAATTCAATAAGTCATGTTCAATTAAGCAAATTTTAATTGAAAGGGAATAAAGTCATAAAAGCCAATAATACAATAATCTCAATTATAAAGATAGAATAGGAGCGGTTATAATCGTTATGATAAGAGTTAAGATAGGTGCCAATAAGTTTAATGGCGTGGGACCTGCGACAGTTGAGGCGTTAAATCCGCATTAGGAATACAACATTTTGGTTGAGTAAAAAAGTAGTATGTATTTTTGTAGTAGTACGTTGAATACAAACATTTTGGCCGTTATGTTATATTAAATTTGTTCTGTTCTGTTCTGGAGACATGTGAAGACTACTGTGGCTGGTTTAGTACATTTTGGCCATTTTGGTGTGTTATATGACATCGACTAGTTTGTTCACTTTCACTCTACTCTCACTCCATCACATAGTACATGATTATTTATTACTATTGATTAAGAAGATGCTACTATAACTTTGATTTGCTTTGATTAACGCAACTAATGATGATGATCAATAACACAGTCTTAGTTTGATTTGCATAAAAGTAAGGGCATTTGTGTTAGTTAACTTAACGCCAACATTCCTTCTACCAATAACTTTGCGGACCTAATGAATTTAATAACATCACTTCTTCGATCTTGCCCTGCAACTTAGTACGTGATCAACAAGTGTATTTCAAGAGCTTCCGTTCCCCTAAAACAGAAGAAAGGTGTGTTAGAATCACTAAAATTATTCAAATGATACAAAGAGAAGCACCAGTTTATTTCATATTCTCGGGATTACGTTTTTATTCAAATAAGAATCGCGACTTGTACATTGCTTGCTAAGTTTAATGGCTGTAGTTTTGCCTATTTATAGTTTTCTTTCTTCTTCTTCAGTTAATTCATTCCTGTAAACATTCTTCCTTTTCATTATTCAATACATAGTTTTTCTATTCATTACTTCTCACAGGGTGAGCGATTAGGAGTTGCGAGATGTGCAGTCTTCAAGCTTGGTTATCTGTTTTGTCATTTTAGTTATCTAATTATGGGAATTAGAATGTGAGATTTCAAATACTTGTCAATATTTCGGTTATATATAATATCAGAGTTCAACATTTAACAATACTACATTGGTCCAAAATCCTTTATTCACGTTGACAAATTAATTTCTCAAATTTTCAAATGGAATTAGTTCCGTTGATTGTTCTTGCAAAATTAATATTGTTACGAGATGAGAACTCATTTATGAAGATTAGTAGACTTAACATTTGATGGAAACAAAGCGAGTCCACATGTTGAGCTCAATAAAGAGGTAAAGTTGGAGTCATGTCTGGTTAATTCAGTTACTATTAATTTGTGAGCTGAGTTTAACTATAAATGTGAACGGCTCGCTCTTGAAAGTGACGCTTCAACTACAACGGCACCTTCCGCTAATTCCTCACAATTGTGTGCGTCTATTCATTTCTATTCTTTGCCTTTGGGTCCTCCCCTAGTTTATCTTTTTCAATTTCTTTGTCTTTTTCAAAATACTTTATGACAAAATTTTGTTTGTTTCATATTTCAAATAGTTACACGTGGACGACGAAGCACAACTCAATTAGTAAGACGTTTCAACTCCATTCAATAGGTTGGAGGTTCGAGTCACCCTTTAACCATTTAAAGAAAATAGAATAGTTACACATCTTTTAAATATTATTAATAACAAATTTATAATCGTTAATTCATCCTCTATAACTGGAACACTTACACGAGGTTAAGTATTAGACATAACAAATTTATAAATGTTCATAAGATTCTACAATGTCGGTGTAACATGCGCTCGTGTTTATTGTGCTTTTTAAGTTACGTACAGCTGAGTGGTGTCCAAAGGAAAAGAATAAAAAGTTCTCTTCAATTCTTTCATTATGCGATATATTGTAGTGGAGGAAGAAAATAAAACATTACAAATTACTCGTTTCTACTTTATGTTAAAATTTGTTCTCGTGTACAGATATACAACCTAACGATAAACTTCTATCTTCTCAGTATATATTCATAAATTAAAGGTTTATACGATATTTCTCCAGACAAGTCTACCAAATACTTATAAGTTATAACCATAATGTATGTATCCACATTTTCCGCTTCTAATTCTATTTATGTTTATTGTTTTTAGACATTTAATTACAATACATTAAATTCAATATTTTAGCTTTTGCTACTCTTGATTACTCCCTCCGTCACAGTAAACAACGTCTTTACTCTATTGCTTAATTATCGAACTCGATTATACTAATTTGCAGATTGTTAAATTGACCCCATTCCACAACTTGATGATCAAGATAATTGATGAAGGTCACCAATATTCACAATATGCTAGTCATATTCTAAAGCTTATCACAAACAATCATGGATTCAGGGGAGAAGGGATTCGAGGTACTTTTGCCATTATCATGGCTATATATAGAAACCTTCACAATTTTCACTATATGCTATGTTTCTGCATCGCGGCGTTGAACAACGATATCCATCACTATGGTCTCAAGGTTGATCGTTATTGTAAAAGACACCCTGTGCGAGCTCCTAGATTTGATGGAATTGTTCATTGCAATGAATGTATTCTCAATCTTGAAATTTTTTGTTTCACAAACATCATTTACTTTGATTTCTTCTCCAACAACAATGTGTTCCAGATCCGCGCGGATTATGGCTAAATATGATAGATTGTATGCTGGTTTTGTGTAACCATTTGAAATGGATTATTAATATTGTTAATTTTTTTTCTTTTTTTAAAGCTAAATAGTGAATCGAACCCCCAAACTATTGGTTAGAGATAAAGCGTCTTACCAACTGAGTTGCATTTCGTTGTCGGATTATTAGTATTATTGATATCAAATAATAAAATCGTTGAGATTAAATTTATGTTTTTATACAATTTCTTAGCATATAATTAACTTATGGTCACTACTTACTTACGTGTGATATAATTTATGCCTATAATACATAATTACGTCAACAGCAGAAGTGACTAAATGAAGACAAGAATGTTCAATCAATTGAAATTCAAATTATAAAGCAAATAAATTAATTTAACGCTGAGTCCATATTTCAAAAGTTTGTACTACTATAGATGGATACGTTTGGTACATATATATTTCAATCAAAATTGTCTACCCAATTAATCTGATTCTTATTAACTTTATCATTTCAATATTAAATTCGGGCCACACGGATGAAGGAGTTTAAATCTATTGACATCTTTCTAATGAAACTCTTTGATTCACGAATACTATGTGTATTACGCAGCATGATATGTTTAAGCCATGCAATATGGAATGTGTATCCACCATTCATATGGCTATAATATTGTAGAATATTATCAATACCTTATTTTGTTCATTACCTAACTCTATAAATACTATCCATTGTACCCGTTCTTCATAGTACACTAACGTTTTACAATGGTAAAACGCAGTATAGCTCCGAAAACCACATTCTCCAATGTGCCGGACGACTTGCAAATGGATATCATGTTTTTATTTGCGATCGACAACATTTAGGACTGCGAGAGTGTGATATTATGACATTTTTCATAAATTGCTATTACTTTTAACATACCAGATTTGATTTATTAAATGTTTTATGTTCATTTTAAAGTCAGAAGATTTTTACAAAGATCCCTTAACACACCATGTTCTTCGATCGCGTTAACTGTACGGTATACAGCGTATCACTTGAAAGAATCCAATATCGTCTAAGGCCGTATTCATGAACCAATGTCTTAACGCAAAAAATTCAGAGTGTTTCATTCAAGTCCAGCCAACACAATTTTAACTTTTTTTTTCCTCATGTGTAGAAAGTTGCGCGTCAATTTTTCTTATTTAAGATGTGATAATCGAAGATATAATACGAATCTCCTCTAAAACTCATTAATTTATATAATTTGTTATTTTTTTATAGTTAATTAGTAGCTAAAATTAACAACTAAAAATTGAATGAGATAATTTCTTTTACTTATTTATATCATTCTACTTAAATAATTCAAAACTATTAAAGATTGATATGAAATCATTTCATATCACTCTCCATCCATATCGGAGGCTGCCAGCCATTTAATTACATTTTTTATTCAAAGAAATGTTTTAATTGTGAATACTAATTTCATTACTCTCTCTTAATTATGTGAAGTAGGAAACTTCCATGATTTTAAAGTATACACTAAACCTGGCCTAAAATTTCATAAAAATAAATATGAGGACTATTAAGTACATAGCAGCTTAAATGCATGTATAATCCATTTGAATCGGACATTGTTTTATAGTACAAAGATGGACATAATTAAACATACTAAAAGCTTCGTAGACTCATCGATGTCGTCTCAACTCTATATCTACTGTAAATCCTTTATTTTAAGCTTCCATTACCATCAAATCCATCTCTCAATGTTTTTAGCAATAAATTTCTACATCAAATGTGTGCAGTTCATATCTTTTCGGGTTAGTTTCATTTAATACCCCTCTTAGATGTTCTAATTACACTTTGATCCATGTTACTTCAATACTAATATATATATATTCATTTTTTTTTATTTTTTCATTGACTAAAAAAATGATGCCAAATACGGTCTTATTTCGTCAATTTAAAAGGCATCCCATATTCCTTTCTAATTCAACATAAATACTTTATTTTTATAATACGATAATGGTGGATTTAATGTCTTTTTAAATTTTTTAATTCTTAATGTTTATTGTTTGATTTCAAATAGCTTAATTAAAATGGTGGAAAACTCTCTTCATTTATCTCTTAACTTTCTTGATCTTCATGATGGATGCACGTCCGACTCTCTAGACGGAGAACTATCTTTCATCCTCCTCTCTACTTGTTCTTGATCTCAATGATAGATATGTCTGGGGAGGGGGACTTAGACTCTCTAGGCGGGAAATTGCCATTGATTCTCTCTCTCTAACTTTCTTGATCTCACTGATGGACCCTGATTTGGGGGGGGGGGGGGATTGGACATATACTTTGTACTGGGGAACTCTCTTTGATCTTCTCTCTAATTTCTTCATCTATAAAGGGTTCGTGGGTTAGGCGGGGCCCGGGGGAGGGGGGAGGTTGTGGAGGAGACAACTATATCGTGTGAAATTATGAATGTAATATATTAATTTATTTATTTTCATTTTTTGGTGATGTGATACATATCACCGCAAGGTTGGAAAAAAATAACCTTAGCATATGAAATTATGTTTCTAGAATAATAATTTCTTTTTCTTGCAAAATGAAAAGAATTAGTAATCTTTTTGTATGTTAGTTGGGGTGACCGCATGACATCACAAAGGTTATGGAAAATGGGAATAACCCTTTGATTGTGTTGTACTTTGATTCATTTTGAAAGATACAAAAGAAAAAATATGTATGTTATAATTAACTGGTCCGTACGGTATAACTTGATACAAAATATATAATATCAACCCATCGGATTTCAAACGGATTAAGACGGGATCATATATACCCCTTTCAAAGCTATGTTTCGAGTAATCATATTTTTTCTATTGTTTTAGAAAATGATCAACTTTGTTTATATAAGTTTTGATTACCTTATTTTCTTTGTTTACTTTATCATTTTTTTTAATTTATTGTTGAAAGTAAACTATACCGTAATATCGTTACGGGTTAATACTAATTTACATTTTATATATACTTGTCCTCCAATATTTTACATTGCACATTAAATTTTGTATCAAAAATAAATGGACATTTACTCCATATCTGAGGGAGTACATGATGATATAGAAATAATTAGTGAAAATGTGACAGAATGCAGTAATCATATGACTGAGCAGTATCGAGTTACTCGAGTATACAGAGTGTTAAGTCATATGGAGCTGATCACATTCACACGTGGTGGCCCATGTTTAATTTCTCATAATCTGCATTAATTAGACTACCTAAATTCCTCAAGATAATTTAATTTGCATAACTAGCTAGGTAGCTTAGACAACTCACACGTACGTACGTATTATACCTTCGGTGATAATTATTCATCTTTAATCAACTTGTTACACGTTTAAATTTGACTAACGAGATGATCCATTGACTTTATTATGGATATCAATTATCAAATTATCAATTAGATTGATTAATTAAGTTAATTAATTGGAGGTCGTATCACTCATGTGTTCGCCAACTCTATTATGCATATCAACACACTGTCAATTAATTGGTCACGACCATTACGCACGTATCTGCGTATTTTACTTTAATGATTAATAGTGCTCGCCACGATCATTTCTCTCTTATCAATCATTTCAAAATGTTATTGGCGAATTCTTCCCACAATATTTTTACCCAAACATGTTCGTTTTTGTTAAAGTATACTACGTTTCCAAAGTGGTTCTTGGATTGGAGTGACAGACTTACACCATTTTCAATGATGATGGAATCATGACGTGTCGTCGTGATACGAGGATGTGTGTATTTTTATTGTAACTGTGACGCGTCGTGGTTGCCACATCGTAATCTTTTTTCTTCTTTTTTTTAAGTTTACATGTTATGAAATTGTTTAAAAGTTGAAATTAACAAAATTGTATTTTATTGAAGAAGTTTTATAATTTATTAAGATAGAACAAACCACGAATATGTTACAACATAGTGCGGAGAATTTAAATCGAATGAAAAGAAAATGCAACAAACCCACAACACACAAAACATCGAAATAAACAAACACACAATCTCGATTGAAGATCCATCTTCGCTGTTGCCTTCAAATATGTTCCATCAAGTCGTTTGTTAGCTGGGTATGCGTGATTAAATTATGCATCCGACGTAAATTGTTCATGTATTCCGGAATAGTATTTATTGTAGACAGAGCCCGACGGATACAAACTCCATCAATGAGATCCGGTACATGCTCATATGTATCTTGTTCGAGCTCTTCAATTTCTTCGTCATAGTTTAGGTATCTGTGGCGATCATCTTCAACTATCATGTTGTGGAGTGTTATGCAACAATCCATAATCTTTTCGAGAATGACTTTGTCGTGCGCAAGGGCCGGATTTCGTATAATTGCAAATCGTGCTTGCATAACTTCGAAAGCACGCTCGACGTCTTTGCGGCAGGACTCTTGAAGCTCGGAGAACTTGGCTTGTTTGTGAGTTACCGGATTCGGGATGGCAGGAACAAACGTAGTCCAAGCTGGGTAGATTCCATCGGCTTATTTGTGAGTTACCGTAACTAATGATTTATGTCATCTCTTAGCCGCCCCCATCTTCCACGAAGTGAATCATGCGAATGGAATTTATCCATCCCGGTTATCATTCCTATCCTCTTGATATTCCCATACTTCTCCGCAACGAGACAGAACAATTTACAGTACTTCTGATGAGGAGAGTAAAATCCTCACTCTCGTTGTATGGGTTGTTCCGTCCGGTAGTTGTGTTTGTTGTCGCTTATCCGGCTGCATTTCAAGAACAACCTCTGCTTCCGGTGTTTGTGAAAACATTTGTATTTGGGAGGTTGGAGATTGGTAATTTTGAGTGTAGGGATCTTGGTAGGAGCTTTGAAACAAAGGTCGAACGTAACTCGATTGGGGTTGGGAAGAAGTGGTTTCGAAGTGAGCTTGCATGTACTTATGGTATTTGTCGGGTTTGTGATTTTCAACCACTGAAAATACTCCGCGTCCATCTCGCCAGAAAATTGAATTGGATAGGGTGTTTTGAGGGGAAGAGAGTTTTTTAAGTTTAATTAAGATGGAAAGAGGAGTTGGAGGTCGGATGATCCGAAAAATATCATGATTGGTTTCATTTTATAGATCTAGAAAAATATAACTGTTGGTGAGTTTTATTTATTTTTTTATTTCGTATTTTCGGAGATATTACTGTTTTTTAACGGATATAAATCGAAAAATTAAAAAAAAAAAACAAAACCACCAACGTGCGCCAAGTGGCAGCAGCCAATCGACTGTGCCTGTGCACGCCAGCAGCTGGCGAAGCGGCGTGGCACGCCGTGCGTGTAACGACGCGCGTAATGGCACGTGGTCACAGCGGCATTGGAGACGCCGCGACACGTCGTGCGCCAACGCCCGCAACGTCTCCATTGGAGACGGTCTTAGGGAATATATACTCAGATATTGCTCAAACTCAATACATCTAATAATTCTTCCAGAAAGTCACATATTTACTATACCAGTAAAATAGACTATTCATCATACATTTGGTGTTTTGCAATATTTATTTTGATCTTTCACAGTAGAAGGACTTAATTTATTTCACTAAACAATCATAATTAGGAAAATTACAATAAAAAATTCTTTAACATTAAGTAATACATAAAAATGACCTGACATGCATTAATACAGTGTTATAATTCAGCGAGTTATGTTTTAATATAATGATGCAATTCAGCGAGTCATGTTTTAATATAGTGTTATAATGTAGATGATCTGTAATTGAAATAAAATTTGGAGAGGATCCCTCCACGATGAACCATGGGTGTACTTTATGCATGTAATATCCCCCATTATTCACAAAAAATCATGTCATAAAATGTTCATTACTGTACGTGTTTACTATCCTCTGGCACGAATTCTCCCTATAAGTTTTGTGTTGTTGGACACGAGGTGTGGTCTCTTAAGGTGTATATCTTGGGCCCACGAAAATGGACTAGTGTAGGATAGTGGGTCGGTGGAAATGGAAATATTAATCTGGGCTTATAGGAACGAGGCTCTCCATGCAGATGTTGATGCGGCCCAATCCAGTCATGACTATTTGTAAATGGACTTTCCTGGGGTGAGTACACTTTGTCACAAAATATTATTTTAAAAAATCCAAAATGAATTAATATAGTGTAATAAATTGTAACTCAGAAAGTAGTGAGTTAATAAGTGATGTGACTTAACGAGTCATGTGTTAATGTAATATTATAACATATAGGATCAATATTTAAATTAAAATTTTAAAATGAATACCGACATGTGATGAATTGGTGAGTAACAAACAATGTACCTTTTTAGTATAAAATTTTAAATTTTAAGGAGCAAAACATTTCATGCAAGTAGATTCCCGCAGTGCGACTATGCATGAATAACTTATATAGGTGGATGAAGCTAGAGCTCAACGACAATGGGCAAAAAATGACTAAGGACCGCTTATATATGGCTGCAAGAAGAAGGGTAGGGTAGGGTATGGGATGACATTTCCTAATTTTAGAAACGATGGGAGGAATGGAAACATACTTTTCATAAGACCTATTTTTCACACCATATAATGCAAACTCAGAAGTGTCTGGGGCATGTATTTCAAACCACCTTTTCGGTGAGTTTCGAAAGCCGAAAACTATCTCGATCAGATTTTTCAGCCAGCTTGACGTGTAATTCAAATTAAAATTCTCCAGCAAACAAGTGTAAATATTCAATCAGCTTCGTTTTCGGTTACAAATACCCTCCACAAATCCGGCCCAAATATAAAAAAATTTAGGGTGTAAATATATTATAGGGTTAAAAGCTTAAATATTATTGAACTTTATAAATTTTGACACACATATTGTCAAATTTTAATTTTGATACATATATTTTCAATCTTTTAGATGATTTTGCACGTATATGATTTCTGTTGTGTTTTACGTATTATATTACACACGCGCTCAACTAATGCATGCCATCCTTTTTTTTCTTCCAACTGCTCAGTTACCATAAGAACGCAAAATCATAATATTAGGTTAAATCATTTTCAACCACTCAGAATTTCACCCTATTTTATTTTGAACTTGCTATTCTATCAATTGCTAACTCGAACTAATGAAATAATTAATGAGTTGGAAGCTACGGTCATTGTGTGATGGTGATGTTCATGGACGGACACCTGATTATAGTACGTACTTCAACATCAATTTATATTTGGTTATGGCCTGCAATCATGTTTGTTTATGAATTTAATGGGTAAGTACTTTATCAATTAAATCTAAAGTCGGTCGATCCGTCGAGTTGGGACAATTATACTTGCTTGGAATTCAAACAACTTTATGAAGTTCTGTTACGGAACTAAGGAACACAAAAATAGTTAGACTAATATCAATCATGTGAATAGAATTAACGCAGATTGATAATCCCAACTTAAACAAAGAATTAGGATTTGAGAAGAAGAACGAAAAAAAGAAGTGAAGATCGTTTGTTGAATAGATGTAATTGAACGCATAGGTAATGTAATACGTAAAATTCAACATAAACCATATATATTCAAAACTATTTAAAAATTTAAAAATATATGTAAAATTAAAATTTCATCACATGTGTGAGAGAATTTACAAAGTTTAATAATATTAAAATTTTTAACCCTATATTATTATATACACACCTTACATAAATCTCCTTTCTTCACCCTTGATTGGGAAAATTGGAAATAGAGAAGAAGAAGAAATCTTGTCCGTTCGTTCGTTCATGTGATGATGAACGCAACTCCGATACAAATGCCGAGTAGTTTGCCCGGAAAGTTCGGATTCCGAAAATCCTCATTTGCCTACTGTAGACGAGTTTCTCCAGTCAAGCATCGTTGCTTCACTGATGAAAACTCCACTCAATCCACTTCCACCCAGGTAATTTCACTCTTCATTTGCCTATAAATTTCTTTTTCAGAATCTTTCCCTATAAATGTGCTTTGAATCTTTATAACTAATTCAACTGCAAATTAATTGTGCTTTGAATCTTCATAATTAATTCAACTGCAAATTATCTCTAAATCATGCTAATTAGAAGATATGGTTTTGGTTGGATCAATCAATTTTACATTGTTCACTTATCATTCTAGAAAGCTGATTGATCATGTACTGTAAATAGGCAACTGGGTTTAATCTCAAGTCTTAAAACACATTAGTTTAAGCGATTCTTTTTAAGTGTATGTATATTGTTGTAAGTAATATAGTAATCTGTCAAATGTTGTAATGTCCCTTGCTCATATGAAAACCCATTAATTTCTGTTCAAGTTCAGTTCATCTAAGATTTGATTAGTTCAATTTTATACTACACATAAATTCAGTTCAGTTGACACGAAACGAAAAGAACCTAGTTCTTATCTTAAATGCAATTGGTGAATAGTTAGAGTTCAAGTCATGAGTAAATTACATACTAATGGTCATAGATTTTGATTGAATTAATTTGAATATAACTTCAGGAATGACGGAAGGATTCTGGATACTTGTACCTTGATAATGAATATGCTTTTCCTTATAATTCAAGCGAACTAATTGTTCATTATACCAGGGTTTTTCGGTACTTGAAACAGAAATTCAAGCTGATATTGGAAATGTATGGAGCTCTTTGGGATTCTATGTTTTTAGCATCCACATTCCTTTAAGCTTTGGTGGTCTATCTGCAGTCGCCAAAGTACTGCAACAACCTGTTCTTGATCCACAGACTGAGGTAAGTCATAACTTCTTCATTTTTGGTGTCCCTTTCTTTACCAATATGCAATAAGAACGTTACGAGTTTCTCTTGTTGCCTGGTCTACCACATCTACCACATTCATTATTAGTATCAAATACTCACATACAGATATTAGGTGTACTCTTACTCGTATCATGCTTTTATTTAATCGCATGTCTTGCAAATTTCAGTCACTGCAATGATACCAATTGGTTATCTGATCAGCATACTTGTGTTGCTAGTTTCAAATGTTTTTGTAACTCAGATTGGTCATTTGCTCTTCAGAAAAGGAACATAACTATTAATATGACTTTCGTGGTGAACGCCATTATATTGTTCTCTGCACAGGCAGTTTTGATTCTTACAATTCAAATCTTGGAGCTCTATGTCGTCCAGCAGCTGCTAAAGTTTCCTGGGAAGCCTCAATATGACATTTTAGATTTCTTTCATGCTAACAAACCTTTAAAGCCAAGGAGCTGGGTGCTGGCATCTGTTATTGGTTTTGGATTTCTAGTCGCACTGGTTGCCATCACTTCTTATGTTGCCGACAGATCACTGGATCCTAAGGTAACGTGCATGACATTGAATTTATTCTTAATAGAAGAATGGCATTTTGTTTTGTTATGAATAATGCTCCAGAAATAAACTGAAATAGGTTTAAGAAGTTCCCTGTTTTCAGTTTCCTTCAGAATTTTGGCCACAATATTTCAGTTTACCATTTTAACTGCCATGTTCTCTTTCTGCATGGTACAAGTGATGTATATAAGTATATTTTAGATATTCTATTGTTGCCTGTTAACCTTGACATAAATGGGTCGAGAAAGTCATCAGATTGATAACTAAAGGTTTTCCCGGTTGCCCCACCACCTTTCAGATAATGGTAAAGTTATAAAGAAATATGACCGTGCATTTATAAGAAATTCCACAGAAAAGTGAAAATAGTCATACCATCTTATATTAACACCAGAATACCTACTATGAAGTGGATATGTTTGGTTAAATGTACTCTTAGGCAAAAACGTTTTTAGACAGTCTAATGGTTAGACGGTTTAAGGTTTCATATCAGATTTATAAGGTTCCTAAACTATTCTTTGAAATACTTATTGGTCTTGTATGCAGCTCTTGCATTATTTAATTTGCTATCCTGCTTCAACTTACTGTTATTTACTTGAGAAAACATTGAGATGGTTTAGCCTATTCTCGCATTCTTCTTCATACGTACAGTATACTATCGTATATACTTAATTGATAATAGAAGTAAACAGTTTTGTGAAATCAGTGTGGTGAATGGAAATGATTGATGCAGATGGACAACCAAGGAAAATAGGTGCCCACTATTTAGTCGAACCAACAAACTTGATTGTAGACTTCTCTGTGTCTACAACAATTATACACCATGCCAAGTGTTATATTGCCATACCATCTATCAGAATATTGCTTTGTACACTTAAACACTAAATCAGAGATTTAATGCCAATGCCAAAGCTTTATACTTGTCAGTATGCTTCAGCCCTGTAATTGTGTTTACCTTTTGTTCCTTCCAGATTGAACTAATACAACAAGGGCAAGCTTAGTCTTTGTATTAATGAATGATATCCTGTCGAGCTTCACTGCTCTAGAAAAAGTGTAGTCTGGATCCTGGATCCTTCACTGTATTGGAACATGTACTGAAAGACTATTATCCACCCGATATTTAGTTTAAGTGTTACTAGTAACTAACTTAAGTGAAAAACATAATAGTCTCTGGAATAAGACCATCCCAACAGTTGCAACTCTTTGCAACCCAACTCTTTATTCCACGTTAGCATTTCTTTCTCGCTTTTTTCAGATTTTCTTTGTTTATGTTCATCAAAAGCTGATTGATTTCTTTTCAGAGGAATTGTAGATCGTTAAGTTACATATCGGATTTCTCTGCAGGTCCATATGTAATCTGACTTCTGATTATACGTATGTTTATCTAACATGTGATAATGATGTAGTATTCTCCCAGCACGCTCAACGTTTTCGTGTTGCAGTCTGTCGTTGATTCAAACCCTCTAAAACTTCTTAATATTATTGCAAACGTTATAGAATGTTTCCCGTTCGGGGTGAGTGAGAAGCATCTTCATGATCTATCTAACCTGGGATGATCAGCATTTTATTTAATTAGTTTACAATTAATGAAAGTTATGCATTTCATTTCATTAGTTTACGATTCAGTGTCAATTCACAATCTATATCATGCTGCTGCTACCTTTGTAGATGTTAATTTACATGCTACTACTTGATAGTCAATTTCTTCCATTCATTGTGTCACAGTTCATCAGTTTTAACTCTAACCATGAAATTACAGGACGTGAATGATCCCATTCTTAAGGAGATTCTATCAAGCAGCCCTATCTCCACAATTTCTTGCATACTGGCTTATTGTATCATCACTCCGCTGCTGGAAGAAATTGTGTACAGAGGATTCCTTATCACATCTCTAGCCCCCAAAATGAAATGGCAGCAAGCGGTTGCAATCAGCTCCATTGTTTTTAGTGCGGTTCATTTATCTGGTGAGAATTTCTTACAGTATGTAGCTATAGGAGCTGTGCTTGGATGCTCATATTGTTGGACAGGAAACCTAAGTTCGTCCATATTAACTCACTCGTTGTATAATGCCCTGATTTTGTATTTGACATACATATCATAAATGTTGTTCTTGATCCGTATTATCATTTTCTCAGTTCTTCGCGTTCCAGGTATCAGATAGTTTGGTATAACATAAATGGTACTTATGTTCCAACTAGAAACCATAAGAAATAGTGAGGTGAATACGTGATTGAATTGCCTTATCTGCTACCTATATTTAATTTAGACGTGCGTAGATGCATGAACCAAGTGATATTTGAAGATAAACTAAAGTGTGTATTTGAAATTGCTGTGGCTCAAATGTTTATTAGTACATGATTATTAGTATGTTATGTTAAATTTAATCAAATCATTTACAAATAGTTATTATTTATCAACTATTTACTTTTAACTCATATGTAAAGAACGAAGGATTCTACGACATGTACACACTAAATAAAGTCTAAAATTAACTTTTTTAACGTACATTGTCACATTTAACTGATGGGGTTATGAAAATCTTATAATATTTTTAAACCTAATATGGCATATGATAATCTAATTAATGGTGTCATTCATAAATATTTTAGTTTGATTGAAATATGAATGTTTATAATAAGTGAATGATGATTGAAGCTAGTAATTATTCCTCATTATTACTAATAATCCAACCCATATCTCTGAAACGGATCACATTAACTTCCAGATACTCCTATATCCACCTAATCATTACACTTCCAAGTTTAGCCAAGTTTTATCCGTTTCATATGCGAATCTTCAATTCCACAAAATTGAAGCAAAACCTCCGTGGCGCTCTCTCATTGGCTAATATGCATCCTCACAGTATCCGCCTGCACCACCAAACACGCGAGTATAACCGATTTTGATCCAAATCCGTTTGATTAACCATAAGTTGATATTTCATTTCATCTTCTCCATTGCAAATTTCTCTCCCGCTCTGCGTTTTCCTGCAAAATCTATACATACAATACAACAACTGATAGATACATACAAGTTAGATACATACTAGTATATATCTTTTCTGAAATCGTAGCTCTCCATTGTGCTCTGTTTCAGTTTCTCGGTTTCACTTTTCCTTGGTTTTTGGTTTTACCTTTTGGGGGAAATGGAAATGTCCTCTATGGTGTATTCGACCCTTCTCATGTCTTACGTCTTCGCAATTGGTGGTGGAATGGTTGCTGGAAATCGAATACACACTTTCATAATACCTACGGTACCTCGTTCTTGTAAATTTAGGTCTTGCTGATTTCTCTTTTTAGGGTTTCCTGCTCCTTTCTCTTTTTTACTACTATCTTGCTTGGCTTATCTCGAATTCCAACTATTCGATTCGTTACTGTGGGATATTGGTTGATTGCTGTGGAGAATTCATTGTTGTGTGTATTTAAGTTGAAATGGTTGGAAGAACTGAATTAGGGTTTCCCACTGGGAATAGTTCTAGTATTGTTAATGATGTCAAACATAAGCGGGTCATGACCAAGCTTCGTCAAGTTCGTTCGGAAGGGCACATTTATGTTGAGGCAAGGGAAGAAGGGAAGCAGTTGGTTTTCTTCTGTACTTTGTGTCGTTCTCAATGCCATGGTGAAACAAACTTGTCTGATCACTTAAAGGGGAGGCTGCATCACCAGATTCTTACGAGAGCGCGCCTCACCTTGTTCAAAGCGAATCCTTGGCCGTTTAGTGATGGTGTTTTCTTTTTCAAAGCTGACCCGCAGGTGGAAACTGAAACTTTATCTGATTCTGATTCTAAGCAAGTCGAGTTGACGGATACTCAGCAAATGCATGAAAGCGGCCTTGCTATGGTTACTTATCAGGGGTCGGGAGATACTCATAATTCACGAGAGATTGAGGGTAATGGTGACAAAGATAATTCGAATGTTGATGGTCAGGGAAATGCTAATCGATTAGTTATCCCAGGTGTTCTTCAAAACGATATGGTAACTGATTTGGTTGTGACTCATATGGGTGTTGGACTTATTGGTGCTAAGTTTATTGAGAAGGATGGGGTTCCTGATCAAATTCACAGGATATGGTGTGAGTGGCTGGGTAGTGAAACCTTTGGCTCTGAGGATGTTTCAGTCGAGAAACATGACTTTGCTGTTATTACTTTTTCCTATGACTGCAACTTGGGTCGAATGAGTCTACTTCAGAGCTATAAGTTCTCACTCCCATCCAGTCCTCACTCAGAAGCTGATGATAGTGTCAGTTCTAGAAGCAAGAAAAGGAAGTCATTGTCAGATCCAGGAAATTCAAGGTATCAATATACATCACCTGGACCAGAGTCTGAACCAACTGAAAGTGATGAACAGCTGCTGAAGAGAATTTTTTGCAGCAAACCCATGAGGCAAGAGTTAAGGGGAAGACGCATTGCTGAGTCTAAGAGGCTGTGTAATATATGCCAACAGAAAATGCTCCCGCAGCAAGATGTAGCTGCTCTTTTAAACATAAAGACTGGAAAACTTGTTTGCAGTAGTAGAAATCTTACTGGGGTCAGATCTCGTATTTCGCTTGTCTAATTCCTTCATTTGCCAATACTGCAGATTGTATAACTGCCTTTTGTTTGTGATTTGTGTCCTGTGGTATACATTTCTCTAATTAAGCATCAATGATGTATTTGCATGCAGGCATTTCATGTATTTCATGTATCATGTCTCCTTCGCTGGATACTGATCTGCGAGGTTGAAAGTTATATTAATCAGCCCGTTAAGTCGAAACCAAAGCGACGATCCAAAAGAAAAACTAACCGCAAGACTGCTGTAGCTGTAGAGAATCGTGAGATACAAGTGAGAAAACAGCAAATTGACTCTGTACTATGTTCTGAATGCCAAGGGACTGGAATACCAATAACCGATGACACAAAAGAGTTGGAGATGCCATGCATCCCTTCAACAGAGGTTTGCATATTATGTAACCCTCTTGCTTATCTAAATCTCATGTATTGTCATAGAGTGTTCTCCCACCCACCCCTACTTAGACCCAAGTTTGGAGCTTTGGATTCCACTTGTGTTTACAAGAGTTGTGTGTCTTGAAGGGGCTCTAAGATTGATAATTGTGGACCTCTGTCTGTTCTTCATTTTAGATCTACAGGTGTAAGAAATTGCTTTGTGATGCTCATAAAGCATGGATGGAGAGTCCTGAATCGTTGGAACGCTGTTCAATGGGATTCACTTTCCCTCTTCAATCTGATGAAACACCTGAGGTATAGAAAAACCAATTTAGTATAGTTGATGTTACCAATGTCGACTTTGCTACCGGTATGTTACATAGAATAGCGTAGGGAAGTTAACAAATCCATTTAATTGCTTGTGTCAGGAGTATATGCAATACCGGAAACTACTTCAGTTTTATCGCGCCTATGGGTAGACATAGAAAGATGTGCAGCTGGATGGCTCTTCTAAGTACTACAATGATGTCTACAACTCAATCTGATGCCAATATTCTGATGTGAATGTAATACTTTACTGTATGTAACGAAGAGTTTCAACCTATATCAATGATGGTACACTTGGTTTGTGAATAGGTATGTTTTGTGTCTATATAGATGGTTTGATACCTGATATATTGTAGATTCTTGACACAGATTGAAATTTGTGGAACATCTCTTTTTAGATTGAAACAATAGACTGATAGTCAAACTTTGATGTTACAGAAGTGCCGCCATTTTATGAGATTTTACATTCGTTGTTAGAAGTTCGTTATAAGTTTTAATGTGTGGGCTGATGTCAGTCATGCCTTGCTGAGACTACATACATAGAAGTGGATTTTAGTTGTATTTGCAGTTTGATCACTTGATGCACTCGGTTTGAATGCATTATTATGAAAATGAATGTGAGGTACTCAGTTTTTTATCTGCTGCACCCTAGTTCCTACAATGGATTTGGCCATTTGTTGTTGTGATTAGCCCAAGACTTTACCCATATGAAGTTTCAGGAAGCTGAATCTGCAGTACTTCTTTCACTGGTTCTAACCTTGTCAGGATTTAGTGTGTTAGCTTGATTTACTTACTAGTGCTTTTCTTGTCTGAGCAAGCTATGGACCTGAGTGGCTGAAAGAAAACTTTGTGACTCAAGAATTTTATCTTCCAACTTTGATGAATGAATGACTGGTTCCCTCCTTTTTGGGTCACTCTTTGCTGGTTCATGATGGAATCCATTTGATTGAACAAAGTGACCTTTTTTTTTTTTTTTTTGATTGAACAACATGACCTTTTAGCAACTAGTTATGAAACCTTATCCTCTAGAGTTGAATATGTTATCCTTGGCCTACATCGCCCTTTATGTTTTCTTTTCTTCTCTCTTGACATAATTATACAGGACAGGATCCATTACATCCACATTCCACACCCTAGTCCCCAAGCATGGACCATTACAATGAGTCGGTAACGCCCAAACGTCAACGAAATGTAATGGAAGTTGTCTGATTTTACCCTCAGGCCCCCATCGTGTTTTTTCCCTACAATTCTGGCTTTCAAAATTTCATTTCAATTCTATGTTTTGTTTTTAAAAATTAAAATTTGAGGGGTAAAAAAGTTACTACTCCCACTAGTTTATGATGATTAATGCACATTTGGAACTTTCGCAATTGTTCATATTTGAGCACTGTATATCTAATTTAACCTATATATTTTATTATTTATGTCATTGCACGGGACCAGATTGACCAATAGCACGCCTTTACAAAACTATTTTCTTGTATACATCAATCATGATCAATGAAGTAATAGATTATCATTAGCATGACTCTAGACTTTGTGAAAGCATTAACAAAAGACTAAATGGGCTTTTTCAAGTTTTTGCAGTCCCAATCATTATCTTGATCTAGATGGACGCTATTTTGCAAGTTGACATTCTAACAAGTCGGAAGATATATCATACCAACAATTGACTCAGCAATACAACACGTTACAAATTGTACAGTTGAGAAACAAAACAAGGCCAATGCTAATCTAATGCAATGTCTAGAACAGAACAAGACACAGTGTTGCACAGCAGCAGAGAAAGAAAAATATTCTGCTCAATGAGGTATCGGCTTCCATTATATGTCTCCTCAACCTGCGATTGCTCGGACCACCTAAATGACGATAAGAACTTGTCGTCTCTGAATTACCAAAAAACCTCGCATACACCATCTCCCCAAACATCCCCATCGCCTGATCAATCTGATGCGTCGCATTGCCACCAAGATGAAACGTCATTGGAGATGTGTTGTTGCCCGAGTAGTAAGGCTGAGAAGGTTGTACATAACTTGGACTGGTCACGTTTCGCATTAACATAGCATCTTCACATTTGGGCCTCTGTGGTATGACATGAGTACTAATATGAGACTTCTCGTCTTTGGATGCAACTTTTCCTCGACCATACAGTGGTATTAAGGTCTTCTCCGAGACGTCTGCCTTGCAAACAGGACACTGGGCTTGCTCAGGATCTGGATTTTCGTTACGAGAACTGATCCATCTGTAAATGCAAGGCCAGCAGTAAAGGTGCCCGCAGAATGTGACGACAGGGTCTTGCACAAGATCCAGGCAGATGTTACATTCAAAGGCACCACCGGATGAATTAGTCTCCAACTCATCAAACGTGGAGCTCAAAGATCTATTCTTTCCTAAGAACTTGAGATCCTCACTACAAGCACTTTGAATTCCAGCGTACGGCGCCATTGCTTATCGTTAATTACTGCACGTATATAATCTGTTTGGCAAGAATGTAGGAACAAATCAGAATACTGGTCAAGAATGCAACTACTATTTGAAAACGTAGAAACAATGATGAACCAAGTTAATAGTCAAACATTCACAAATGTCAAAGTGTTTTGTTAATGCAAACAAAGTTAGTTTGTGGTCATCACTGTCAACATGTAAACTGGAAAGTGTAAAAGCTAGGTAAGGAGTAAAATTGCAAGTTGTGATGATGATGAGCTTAATTAGTCATATATGTGACCTGCAATAAATAAGGAACCTTATCCTACACCTACACTTGCTATTTTAAGACCAAGTTATGATATTGGATACCCACACATCTTAATCTCACTCAACACCTAACAAAATACTACATCATAGCTAGGTTCAAAAGAATCTCATCATATCGCATTAAAATCTCAAATTTGTAGAGAGGCCTGAGACATTGGTGTTTGGCTAATTAATACCATAAAATCATTATGTAGTGTATCATCTAAAACCTAAACAATAGAGAGCCGAGGCGTGGAACTAATCCACTCGTATTAATCCATCTAAGAGTTTGTAATGAAGATAATGAAGTATGAATGTATTGGTAAGTAATCGTATCTAGCAGCAGTTGCAGAAATCAAAACTAGCTAACTTATGGACGGATCGATTGATCTCTTTTAGAATGAATCTAATCATATCATATAAATAGAAGTGAATCTAAACGAAGTAGAAGATGGATGGTGGAAAACACATAGAATTAGCTAGCTAGTAATGTATAAGAAGAAAACTTATCAAGTCTGGAACAAGGAAAGCAAAAATCGACGTGAAGAAGTAATCTAGATAGGAAGAGAAGGAAACACATAAGATAAGAAGATGAGAAAAGGAAAAGTAAAGGGATGATATAGACATACATACCTAGATAGATTAGATAACAAGGAAAGAGTGACTGGGAAAACCAAACCAGTGAGCAAGGCTAGCTAGCTCGTCCTGTTTATATATGGTAATATGTTGGTTTCTATGCAGATTTGGAAGAAGAAGAAGAAGAAGAGGAGCGGGCTCAACAAAGAATTGGGATACAAGAAACTAGAAAGAAACAAGGAAAAAGAACGAACGTAAAGGAGCGAGCAGGGGATTGCGTGAATATGGTTCAGAAAAGATCGATGGAAATATGTATATATAAAGCTCTCACAATTATTATTGCCTTGCTAGTTTTCTGCTATGCTTATCAAGGAGAACTAAGAGATGAATCGGAACAAGTAGGAGTATACTATTACTTTACTAATATGTGTGTATATATATATAGTGGTATGGTATGGGCAGGCTCGCAAGGATATGAATGTATAGCCAAGAAAGAAATATGGAAATATTACTCCGTTCCGATTTGAAAGTTCCAATTTTCATTTTGAGTTGTTCCGATTTGAAAGTCACATTTAATTAAATAGAAATTCTTTTTTCTACTTTATACATTATTTTTCATACTTTATTCACTATTTATTCTAATTTATCTAATCATATTTATAATTTATTATATCCTTTTCAACTTTATTATTTTTTTTAAAAATATTTGTATTCGATATCGCGGGACTTTTAAATCGGGATGGGGAGTAAAAGAAAGAAGAAGCGTGAAGGTGACGTAGCCATTGTTGGTTCAATTCGTTTCCTTTGTTGATCGAGAAGGCAGCTAGCTACTTGTTCGTTTGTGGATAAACATATCCATATCATTACGCTGTCTCTATGTCCCACTCTTTACGTTTCCAACACCCCCACTCCCTTCTAAAACTACTACAACATCAGATGAGGCAGCAACACTTTATTTTAATTCGATACTGCGACTCCTGGATCATATAGGTACTGTTTATAACCATCAAAACTAACTAAAAATATAATAGGTAACGATATTAGTGGTAAGTTAAATAATTAGCTTACAAGCTAACTTGGTTAGCTTTTTAAATCAATTAATTTTTCAGCTAGTTTGTTTGAAAAATTAAACGTTCATATAACGAATTTTTTATTAAATATTTTTAATAAAGAGATGGATTTAACTAAAATTATTATCAGTGCATAATAGAAGGGTACATATATAAATGAATAATAATCATAATAATATTATTATAGTTTCAGCTTTTCATAAAATGCAAATTGGAATATGTATTATATTTTTAAAACGGTAAAAAGGTTTTATTAATATAGTCAAGAGCACAAGTAATACTCTCAACGAAAAATTACAATTAAAATATAAAACGCATCGTCCACACCATACATTAATTACTAGCATAAATTTAAGAAAAATCCAAAACCAATACCTAAAATTGTACTAGAACATGTACTTAATGGGTTACCAAAGCATATATGTATGCTTTGATTAATTACAGGCAGACCCTCAAAAGTATAATGTAGAAGGATCATACATCATTCAAAAAGTATATATTCCTTGTATATAAATATAAATAAATTATCTAGGATTTATTCTACGTGTACAATATAATGGGGTATTAAAGAGGACGATAGACCTATAAGCTTTGGATCAATAAGATCATAATTATTCATGACCTTCATACCCAATCCAATCTTTCATTATTCCAATAAATAATTAATTTCTATTTCATTCACATATCCACCCTTACACCCATCTAACCTTTTAACATAAATCAAATTTATCCATGACCCCCACCCACCCATCCATTTCATTTAATATAATTATTTCTTATTATTATCACGAAATATTTATAATACTCAAAATTAAATATAATATTATTGTAATACTCAAAATAATTATAATAATTGAATATAATAATTAATTATAATGAAAAACTTCAAAATTAAATATAACAATGAAACTTTAAATTGAAGTAACAATTTATATTACATTAACATAATACAACTTTATATAAAACACACATTTTACAGGAAATAACAACATCGCAGGATGAAAAATATAAAAAATACAATATTTAGTTCTCATCACT